>VZTZ01031324.1:168868-444660 GCA_013400955.1 Drymodes brunneopygia
TGAACTCTTTAAAATAAGAAAACATACAGCATGGAGCCTGAACCAGAGCTTCATCCAGAACAGACAGGCTTGTTTTTACTGCCCCTTAGTGCTTCTCTTTTAAAGTGACAGGAAACCAATTTCTGATTACAAATCAATAGGTTAGCACACTATCATCAGAGAGTAAATTCAGTCGTTGATATTAGATCATAGAAAAGGATATCAGAAAACAGCAGCTGTTGCCATTTTGATGCATACAAAACCCAGTATACAGTATTGCTTTTCTGCAACTCTGTATTTTCAGGGAACAATTCTTACACTGTAAGTCACAACATGCCGCTTATTTATCATTTGTGGGTCACATCAGGGAAAGCAACAGTGACAAATGTACCACATATATAAAGTGCATAAGTTTAAGTCTCAAAACTAAGAACCACCGAAATGTGCTGTATTAATTAATATAATGGAAACAAAAAGTATGTATGTGCCTATCACACAGAATACCTTTTGATGAAGTCTCTTTTTTCTTTAAGCTTTTAAGATAATCTCAGAGAAATCATCAAACTATAAAAAGAAATCAATAAAACAGAAAAGGTTCCCATCACCCCTAAAAAAATCCATAACTTTTGCATTTTAATAGAGACACTACAAGACTATACCAGTCATTTTCTTTCTGATGTGTTCCTTTGATTTCACTCTTATCTCACAGGACTCTTGACTTTCCTGAGAAAGGGATTATTGAATTGTATGTCTCCCTCAGATGCTCTTGATCATTCAAGTAGTCTGTACTTAAGAACGTTACAGAGTCTGCTCAGCTGCCGGCTCCTTGGGAACTCATCAGGGACTGTCATCTTAATATTAATTGGGTTTTGTGCAGGAATCCAAGTCCCACAATGAGAGGGTTTCAAGAGAGAAGATTATGCCCAAAGCCAGATATAAAGACAAACATATTTAGCACAACAATTATGATAATTGCAGAAACACTCTGAGAAATAAGTAAATCTGATTAAGGGCACTTCTACATGATCAAATATTAATCTGATGTCTTCACTCTAACCTGGTTTGAACATAAGAGGCTTCTTATGGTTTTATGTATTAACAGATTTGTAGAAGCTGAACTCATAGTACCTAATAATATGGTACATCCAAGTCAATACAGTAAAAGGATCTTTACGGAATGTAATCCACTTAAATTAAAAATAGACACAGATTGAATCATAAAGCTTAAATTAAAATTGACATAGAGTCAATCAATAAAACATTTTATATAAAGTCTTGAATAAACTACTGTAATATTTTTCAGTCTCATGGCACAGTAACTTGTGTGTATTTATTTTTATTAAATAAAGACTGTGTCACTTCAGAACAAAATTATCATAAATACCACTCAGACAAAGACTTAAAAGTTTCCAGACTGACATAATATCCAGCAAATTAAATACACCTATATTTGCAAATGTGAAACTTATGTATTTTTAAAATGTGTGGACTGCTTGTAGAGATTTGAAGTATATTTAAGCACTTTCATCTTTAAAATCACTCTGATTTTTAGGAACTGTGAGCAAAACAGTGGCAACAAGATAAGTTTTTTTGGCACTGATTTCTCTACATATAGGTGCATGCACATACTTGCATACAAATATATACAAGTACAGACCCCTGAATTAAAATTCCATACAAAATCATGTTTAATATTCTGTACCTATATTTAATACTACCATGACAGGTGTGTTCAGCTTGCTATACACAGATCATTTTCAATAAATCTGAAATTAATATATATAATATGCACTTGTTAATATAAATTTGCAGAGGTAGAAGCAATGCCTGAGAGCATCCACACTGTATTTGCATAATCATTTAACTCAGATGAAAGCTTCCATGTCTAGCTAAGTTTTCAAAATTGAACATAAAGCATCTGAGAGTGATTACAGTAATATATTCAGGGATATAAAGGAGAAAGAAAAAAAAAGGGGAATATATAAAAAATTGTAATACAAAAATGAATTATGTCAACATAAGACAGAAACACAGACATAGATGCCCATCTATCCATCTTTATTTGTAAGTATTAACCACATACAGGCCTTATGTGAAAGGTAAATCTTGCCAGCATGGCTTACCTCCCATAGTAATTAGGCTTGTGTTTCTGCTTTATTAACTCTGATACAACAGTGTCCTGCCCTCTGTCACCATGGGTACTAATAGATGATAATCACATAGATTTGGAAACCATACAAATTAAATGATGAAGTGAGATGAAGTGTAGTAATGCAACGAGTTCAAGGACAAGCAATTTAGGCATTTCAATATTAATTTCCAGGATATTAAATTGAAATACCTGAAGAAACTAGACTGCACTCTATCACAAAATTAATAGTTTACATTTACAAGCAAATTATGCATATTCCTGAAATTTTAATGTTTCAAAGATCATACTAAAAAGTTTGCCTTATGTAAGGAAAAAATAGCTTACTTTCCCCTAAAAGAAACATCAGAAATATATCTCTTATTTGCAAATATAATGGAATCTTTACGAGAGTTAACACTCCCTATAGACAATTTTAATTTTGAGTGGGGACTAAGTATATTTTCACAATCCAGTGATAGCAGGCCCATATTAGTATACTGGAAATACATTTTGATCTGTATTATTACATTTTGATCTATATTATTACAATCTTGAAGACATGATACTGATTCTGAGTTCCTAGCTACAACTTTTCACCCATTAATTCCACAGCAATAATACTGCAAACCTACTGTTAATTTTTAAAAATCATTATTTTTACAGAAATTATACAAAAATATAGCTGACAAAAGTAATTTAACTACAAATAGTTGTCAGCATTTTCTTTTACAAGTTTTGAAACTGTCAAAATTTGTGATAAATATCACAATTTTACAGTAATTTCAAAGAGGCTTCAAATTCTGGAACGCCTGTTTAGATAATCGATTTTCTTTTAAAAAAATTATCAACTTCGTAAGAGACAATTAAAACCCTGACATGAAAGTACTAAGTCTGAAGATTGTCACAGTGGTTTACTGTGTTTACAAATTCAGCCTGATCGCCTGTAATTTATCAATATTATATTTTTCTTATCATTTACCTTTTTTAATGCACAAGGCATTTAATTTCAATGCCTTATATGTTCAATGTAAATCTGAGACTCCTAGATTTTTAGAAGGCAGAAATATATTTAACTATGTTTATCAAAACCCAAATATTCTTCAGCATAAACAAACATTGGAAAAAAAATGAAAAAAATTCTGTTAAAGAGGGTGGTTTTGTTTCTTTTTCTTAGTAAGTAAACAGGTGAATGCAGCTCCTTACGTACATTGTCCAGTTGTCAAAAATAACAAACCCTGGCTCTTGGGAAAGCAATATGTGCTATTCAAATCAGTCACATTTTCTCAGTAGTTTGTTAAGCCAAGATACTCAGCTCAAACTTCTCACCCCAGCATTAATAGTTTTGAATTCTGTTAGATGTGAGTTTCAACAACCAGGATGCTTGTCAGAAACACAGTTCTGCTGGGCCTATACTGTGCATTTTGAAAGCAAATGCTCTGCATTCTTTTTCAAACTGAGCAACTACAGTACATTTTAAAATATCACTTATATCCAAAAAACACAAAATACTATTTGTATCTTGTTCATGCATACTGACAAAAATATTAGTTCATTCTTCAAAGTGTTGAGATAAAAAGAAATATAATTTCTGAGCTTAAATTGAGTTCTGCATAAAAAACTATTTTAAATTATATCAAAACTTTTAGCAGTCTAACAATATTTCAACCTACAAAGGATGCATTTTACTGCAGTGCCAGAAAATGTATATAAATCACATCATATAATTGCATCTCATATTTAAAAGGTTCAAATGCCATGATTTTTAAAAGGTGTTTCAAAAATTATAGTTTCCATCTTTAAAGAGGAAAGGTTTAACAAACAAAAGAAGTACAGCTATTTTGCTAATAATCATCCAACTAGCTACTTTCTGTTCTGAGAATTGTCTTCTGTGGTTAGCATGTTTACATCCATTCAATTCTAGATGCAGATTATGGCAATTAGATATTTATCCTCCTTAATGTACACTGTTTTTATTTATGTTGAACTTGAATCCACTATCAGAAACAAAGCTGCATACATATAACCCGAACCAATTGTGGGAGATGCACACAGACTCCTGCTTGTTTACTTTGGGTAGACTAATCTTATGGCATGCATTAAAAATGTTGTACTTGTCACTGACTAATACAACAAATTGAAACCTTGGAACAATCTTATTTACTATTCAAGTGCTCCATATTTGATTCTTGCATCAGAATTTTCATTTAACCCTTTTGTTAAATAACTGGATCTTAGAGCAAGGCTACACTGCAATTTGAAGCTAAATTCAAGATAATTTCATTTGTTACAAGCAGTTTTCAATCTAAAATATACATCGAGGTTGCATTACCTTACTATATGCTTTTAGCCCCTCAGTATGCTATATATAATTGAATATTTCAACTGATTTATTCTATTCACACAGGAAGGGTTATTGTTGAAAGAAAAAAAACCCAAACTTTCCCTCATCTGTATTCCATAAATAAAATGCTAGCTGCTGTTTTTACTTACAGTTTCCAGAATTTTTCTCTTCTAAAATATTTTAGCTCTCAATATTAAAGTTTTATTAGTTATTCTGTCAGAAAATTCAAACCTTTACTAAGTGACATGAACAGTTACAGTTACTTTAAGTGTGCTTGGGTACCCCTGATTCCATCAGGAAAAAAACAAAACAATATATGGCATATGTTAACATCTAATGACTGAAAACATGCCCACTAAAATAGTCCCCCAGACTTAAAGGAAATCACTGCTTAATTCCACAAACATTTGTTTCAGCTCAGGAATTGCACTAGAAACTTTTAAGTAGTTTTCTGGTTCAGAAATGACCGCAGTCGACGCGAGGAGCCATAAGATGCTGCACAGCACCATCTGCTGGTTTGAACAATGGGCTTCGAGACAACGCGTCCGATCCCTCGGGTGATCAGGGACCTGAAGAGATGCCATTCCACTCACCTCAGTTCCACGGGATTTGGAGGATTCTGCACGGATTCACGGTACAAACTGAAAGACAGTAAGAGAGAGACACAAAGAGTCAGATGTGTACGTAAAGACATCTGAAAATCATACAGAGATGAAATCTGAGCGGATTTCTGAAAGAAAAAAAAAAAGATTGCTGTATTTCCTTTGTCCCATTCCAGGGAAGTGCTCATTTTGAACTGTTCCATGGACATTATTTTCATCTTTGATCTAGATATCTTCTCTTTTGGAGGAAATTTAGGCAGTTTTTGGATGCGGGAAGAAGTTTTTTCTCAAGCAAGAATGTCGTAACATTCTATCCCAGACTAATCCTTACTTAATAAATGCTAAATGCAGAAACAGTTATTTTGTTTTGGGTTATAATGAATAAAGACATTAAAAATTGCATAACTTTAACTGATGAAGAGTGTATTTTTATTTTGTTCAGGCTATAGATATGCAAGCTGATGAAAAGTGATGTTCAGAATGTTATCATTACAAGACTGAAATATAAAACAGCCTTAGGAATACTTTCTGAGAAATTACTGGTGAGTAAGTTTATTGTTTAAATTTATTGTTTTAAACTCCTGTTGGTACTCACAAGGAAACTATCACCAATCTCACTTTAACTGCAATTGTTTGCTATATCAACACAAAAAAATAAATTTCCCCCCAAAACAGGATCATGCAGGCCTCTGAAACGACAGCTTTTTCATGCATTTTACCTATGAGCAATGGCCATAGATTTAAAACCTAAAGCCAAACTGTGCAGCCTTAGCAGAGCTGTTTGTGCAAGCACCAGCCTCACACTGTGAGGGTACAGGCGACAGGGCTGTGTCTCACAGTCCTTCCCTGGTGACACCATTTAAACCATGGGGGCAGAATTCTATAGATGGGAAACCCAGATTCTGCTCACACCTTTGACTGCTCCCTGTAAATTAATTTGTTTACTTGATGCCTGTTTCATGAGGTGCGTAGAGGCCTTAGCTGGTACATGTGCATACCAAAAATGTCACACGTTCAGTACCCACTGTGGGGTCCTGGCCACAGGGAGCTCTGTGACAGCTTGATGATAAACAGCTGCCCTGCTCAGGAACAGGCACAGCACTCTGGGCAGCACCAGCAAGCAACAGGTAAGCAGTGTTAGCAGAACTCATTTTTCACAATAATAGGACAGGCTGCTTTGGAAATCCTATTTCTGAGCTGTCCGAGCTGAGTGTGGGCAAAACTCAGTTCAATGCTTGGTGAAAGAAGCAGACTCTTCCCAATTTCAGCAAAAGCTAGCTCACATCTTCAGGGCAAAAATCAACAGTCAGAAGAATCCCTCTCTTTCTTCCCCCCAACAATTCAAAGTCAAATGCCTTTCTTACACCTTCAATAACTCCAATTAGTATATATGATACTTTATATTTAAGCCAGTGCAACATTTGAGGTTAAAAAAATAAATTCAGAGCAGCCTGCTTTTTCAAGCAATAAACTAGGAATCAAAGTAGCATGCTCTCCTCCTGCAGCCAGTACAAGAGCCTCCTGAGCTCTGTAAATCCAAAGAACAGCATATCACTGTGTGTCTATACCACAGGACACAAGGTATGGAGACAAAAAATAATCTTGGTTGGCACTGGTGTATACAGGAAAACATCAAAGTGGTCAAATAATAGACATATGTTTTGAACAGGCTTATCAGATTTCTCTGGCAGCAGAACTATCTGCCAGAACCTCAAAAATAAAAAATGCCTTTATTTTAGAATACTCTCTATCCTACGAGTACTTTTATAAAATTTATTTGGTATTGTTGATCCCATAATATGCATCTATTTCAAATTACATCACAGAACTGTTGCTATATTTCAGTGATCAGTAGATGGTACACACTAAGTATAATTTTATTTGTAAATGTACTGATATGTAATCTCTTCAGTGTGATGATGCATGAAAGTTTCTTGCACTAGTTTTAAGAAAATAGTTGTTAAACACAATCGAAAACAAAGAAACAAATCCCAACAATAATAACCAAAAAAAAAAAAAAAAAAAAAAAAAAAAAAAAAAAAAAAAAAAAAAAAAGAGAAAAATTAACCCCAAGTGGTATCTCCAGCTGCACTGTATTACCTGCCTGGCATAGCCTAAAGATGAACTCCTGTCAGCATCTTTATCATATCCACATCTAGCACAACTTTTAATTCCTTCAGAGCTTTGTAAAGGAATAAGGTCAGTGTATCACAAAACTACAGAATAATTAATCATCAGTACCAAGAGATTTACAGCCGTTTCAAGCCTTACTTGCAAACACTTGATTTTTGTTCTACTAAAATGACTAAATTCTTGCTAATTCCTAGTATTCTTACAGATGCTGTAAGCTATGCAAAACACACTGGATTAAACCTGTAAGCAGACACTCCTACACACGTACCATCTTGCAAATATATTAAATATCCATGTGCCAAGAATCCAGTAACCCAGATGAAACCTGCAGGATCACAGATAACAGCACAGAGCTGGACATTTTCTCCTGAGTTTAATAAAGGCATAATGTTGTAGAGATACAGACTTCACTTTCAATCACTTCAAAATATACCAAAAATTTTTCAAAAATATTGAAAAATTACCTCAACACCTGAAAACAACATGAAAGCTGTCTTATAAATAAATGACCAGAAAAGACATTGCTTTTCACAAATTTCAAGGGAATTTGGATTAGCCATTTGTTTTATAGTCTCTGTGGGACAGGAAATATTTCTTCCACATTTGTGCCAAGTGCCCCTAACAAAGAAAGCACTTAAAAAAATCTGTTGCAGCCAAAACAAGTCCTGTCACAAACTGCATTTTAATTAAATATTATCCAGACTAAATCAGTAAGAAATCCCAGTTATTTAACAGCTTCACTGAGAACTGATACATGTGTTATGAAAGGGAAAAAAAAACTCATCAAGGTAGCGCTTTTAAGGAACTGAATATTATTTAATTGTACAGAAATGAGATACGTATGCTTTGAACTAATGTGGAAGTACTTATCCATACATGGCATTTATCAAAGATTAATATCCTCCAACAGAAATATTTTCAAGCTACTGCCCACGGCCACAAGAAACTAAAGTCAAAACTGGAGATGGCAAAAACAATTCAAAACTCTGTTTCAAGCATATTACTGTGCAAGAATCATTACCCATGGACTACCAAATATTTGAAGCCACTACATTCTGATTTAGAAAGATTGTGAATCATTGCTTGCTTATGGACAACTACAAATGTAAATGTCTATGACAAATAAACACAAACAGATCTTTGTTGTTTCAAAATAGTGACATGCAATTTTTCCACTAACACAGTACTATAAATACTAACTTCTGCAACCAATTAAAGAATTTGCAAGGACAACCTCAAGTAATATATATTGTGCCTACAGCTTCAAAAGTTTTGAGACTGTGCAAATTTAGCATATGAAAATTGAGACAATCATTATAAATGCAAACTTGGAGCCAATACATAGTGCTGTCATTTGATAAAATGGTGTAGAAAAAGAAAATCTAGAATTCAAAGCCCAAAAGTCGTTCCTTCACTGTGGGTTTTACAGCACTGAGTGCAGTTTCCAAAGCACTCAGCACTGGTCACGGAAGTTAGGGGCTAGGATGGACTTGTTTTACTTTGAACACGAAATCATCGAATGCTCTGGGTTGGTTATCTAGTTCCAAACCCCTGCTGTGGATAGGGACACCTTCCCCCAGACCTGTCTCTACCCAACAGAGCCTTAATCATGGTTTGCACTATATTACTACTATATATTACTTTATTAATAATACTGTGATCTCTGTTGCTATCCTGGCTATTTCTATTCTGTGCCCTTGAGTTCACAGGCACCTTGTCTGTTTGCAGAAGGAGCTGCCATTACAGACTGCAGACCCAGTAAAATTTGCTACAAAAGGATCCTGAAAGGATCAAGCCACAGGATTCATTACATTCCTACCTCCTTAAAAAACCTAAACAAACAAAACAAAACACACCCACCCCCAAGCCCCACACACTCACAAAACCAAACACCCTCAAACTGAAAAATAAAATTGCACCCTTCAAAATGGAAAACAAATTTACACAGGGAGATAGACCAATTGTCACAGATTTCTATGAGCATATATTACAGATTGAAAAAAACTGGCAAGCAAAGTAACAAGGGTTGTACTGGGAGCCTTAGTTAATGGTGTGCATCTAACTAGTAGAAAATCCTATTTTTCAATATCCTAGTGGAGTATATTGATTTCTTGTATAACCACTGCCACAGTTCTGTAAAGGTTATATATGAGCACTTGTTTAAGCATGTTAGCAGCCTGACAAAATCTATGCAAACAATCATAAGCAAGCATAAACTACAATATCTTATTAGACATTCTAATGACATTTTTAGGATAAATGTATTATAATGTTTAGCTATTTGATGGAATGGTATCTTAAAGCAGTCATTCCTTGCCTATTTTAAGCTTTCACCTAATTTAAGATCATTACTGCCAGAACTCTGAGAACACTATTTCATAAAAATAAGAGACTTAACAGTTCCATTTGAGTTAGTACCTCCGATGATATTAAGCAGGTGTCTGTTCAAAATATTTTCTTAAAAGAAAATTCTGATAGTGTGCCAGAAAAATGCTTTGATACAAACACAAAAAGAATAGTATGGTTTTAAATAATTTTTCTGCTTTTAGATTAGCATGCAAAAATAATTTTAGTACCAATCGTTCTCAATTATTGAGTATATTCACCTATGAAGGCATAAGTGTGCTTCTTACCCCTCAAAAAACCCTCTTGTACTAAATTAATGGTTGGGTATTTAAATTTGACCTGCATGAGAACATAAGGAAAAATAAGGTAGTTCCTTGCAAGCTTGTAGCAATGGACACTACTAAATAACACACATCTCAAGGAATTTGTAAATATGTAAAAGAAAACATGAAAAAAAAAGAAAGGAGAAAACTGAAGTTTTGAGTGATGGGTAGAACACATCTTTAAATTCTCTCAGATTTGCTAAGTAGAAAAACAGCAAGTGGAAAGGACAATGGAAAATGGGGGCTTTTTTGATGTAACACCTATACTGTTGCATTCTCCTGAACAGATTTAAGTCACAGTACCCAAGCAGTACATGAAAGTTTACAACAGAAAGCAAATTTATACCTTTTTTTCTCTGAGCTGAATTTATATTATTTAATCTGAATACAAATATTCTACATCACCCTTGGAAAGAACCTGTTTCAACTCTTCCTTGCGGGCTGGCCTGTTTAAACCCAAATCCCCTCCCTGGCTTTAATTAGTGAAGTAGAATATGATCAAATACACCCCTGCAACATGTTGGAGTCTGTTTTTGCTGCCTTCATCTCAAAAGCATGAGTCCTAGAGAATATTGTTTGATGCACATAAAAGAATGCCTTCCGCCTTATTAAGGACATGCATAACTATGGGACAAGAAGTCTTTTGGGGAAAAAAATGGGGCCAAAAGATGTGTCTTTCGGAATATAAAAGGCCATACGTTTTAGAGGTTGCAAATGAGTCTGATTCAGATTCAAAGCTTGCCAGATTGTGTCAGCAGATACACAAACCTTGAAGATACAAAATACCCTCTGTGCCAAACTGCAGATCCAATTACTAAACTGCAGTCAATCATGGCCACAAGATGATTCAGAGGCAGATTTATGCCATTTCCCCAGAATTATTTTTGCAGGTTACATGAACACAGATATTAACAGAACTCTATGGACAAACCACAATTACAAGTGAAGTCTTTAGCAGGTTCCTTTACTGGAGATGCTTTTCCCACCGTAGGAACGTAGCAGATTCCAGTGACTGATGCAATATTTACTTCAAATCAGACTAATTTTCCATATGTCCAAATGATAAATCCAAGTGGTATTTCACATGACCAAGCAGAAATGCTGCTTGGGTATCCTCCAGTCTGTGGCTGATGCCAATTTGCTTGTGGATGGAAGCACCGTATATTGAAAGGGATCTCATCAAGCCAGAAAAATGGGACTGCAGAACCCTTACAGAGGAAAGAGCTTCTTTTGGAATACCAGTTTTATGCAGTAATGCTGGTTAAGGACCAATTTAGTAGGTAGCAGTTCTTCAGAGAGTCTTGCAGGCCTTAGAAGAAACAGGTTTTTAATAATGAGAACAGACACTTAAAGAGATTTTGTTATCTCCATCTTCTGAGATTTACTGAATTCAGACAGCTAAATCATTAGAAACTCTGTCCTACTGGGAAGTCACTCTTGCTCAGAGCAGGAGGTTGGGCTAGGTAAACTTTGTAAGAAATAACCTAAGAAATGGTACAAGCACAGGATTTGAGACAGTGAACTACTTTCTGACAATATCAATGAGCAATTTACTTTCCAAAACTGCAGCTTGTTTGTGAAGAAGCAGTTGTGAACATACAGGCAAGAGAGAGAAAGAATGAAAATATTTTGTCCAGCCTTTTTCCACAAGAGCATGCACATTTGACAGCATTGTTTACATCAGGTTTTCTAAACTAGCCAGTCAGTTTCTGTGCTGGTTATGTGCTTTTCCCACAGTAATAGGAGTTTCTACTTCAGGTAAATGAAATGTATTTCCAAACCAAACCAGGCAGATTCTGAAGGAGCAAAAACTAATAAATCCTCCTTTCCTGTAGAGTTTTGCCCCAGGGTCGATAGCTCGTGTGGCTTCCCTAATAAAGGCTGATGTTACATTATACCTTTCCCTCTCAGGGGAGTAAGAACTTTCTCTTCTAACCATTCCTTATTTTCCTGGGACTCAGAGAATGGAGATGTCTTTCAGATTTCTAGCTCTCCACCACATTTATTCTGGAATGACAAAATCAAAAAAGTTTTTAGCAATAGATGGACAGACACTCACACACACTGTCAACACAACTGCTCTAAGAATCATTTCTGTGTCAGCAACCTGGGAAACACTAGTGAGCCATGAACTTGGAAGCTCTGTATGCATTCTCAGAGTTCTGTATGCATTCTCTGCAATTTTAAATCCAGAGGAGCAGCTGCTATTGATCAATATAAGTTCATCTAAATATCTACAAAACTAAATTGACTTCTAGGGATGGCTTGCCAGAACATTCTCATCATGAGGCAGAAAAAAGTCCTAATTTAAAGAGGGCAAGGAGGTCATTCCTATGAAACTGTCACATTTTAGGAAACTTCAAGAAAACAATCTTTGAATTTACTAACCTGGTCCAGAAACTGAAAAAAAATGGAATTATTCATTGCAGTATCTTTCTTGATGGAATTTCAATTTCAAAAATAAACATCAGTCCCACTTGATTCAAGACAGACAATTATAAGGAATCCATACTGCTGAGTTCAACCTTCTCCCCCACCACCCGCACACGTATCAAGGCAAGAACTGGCCAGCTTCAAGAATCTTCAGAATTTATATGCACATTTCCATGTCTAAGAGCAAGCCAGCAGGAGACCCACTTCCACATGAAAGGAATCCCTTATCAAAAAGGGAACATCAAGCAATGGACAAGGGCCAGTTCTACCCAAAGGGTGCATAAAGCGTCCCGACTAAATGGAACTGAGATATTCCATGCAGAGAAGGAACATGAAAGGAACATGTTTTTAATATGTTGTAGTTCTTTCAATAATGTTATCAAGAGCCAATGAATCCTTTAATTCCTACATCTTCAACACTTTCTGCCATCAGTTAATAGTCAGTATGTTGGATGCTAAAAGTCCATTGCACACATCAGCAGAAGTGAACACGGTGATTCCAAGGCTTGTGCTCACTGGTTTGTAGCTCCAGTGAAAAGGCTGCTGCAGTTCTAATTTTATGTGCTTTTCAAAGGCAGTCACAATATGAATATCAAAGCACATAAGTAATCCACATTGGGAAATCTGTCAGAAATTGTTGGGAAAATAAAGTGAATCAATAGAATGTCAAGGGACTCAAATGGAAAAAAATATTGAATATTCATTTTCTTGGTTTCAGAGGAGCAGGGATTTAGTAGAAGTGGAGCAGTTGGAGGATTTTCGGCTTTCTGGAAAACATTCAAATAATTTTTGTGATGTGCTTTGAATTCAAAATGTAATTAGAGCCTCTAAAATTACACTTTGCATCTTCATGTTGTGTACTGATGTGTATTCAGCATTGTTAGGAGAAGGAACCTGAATGGCACAACAACTTCTAAGCATATTGTTGCAAGAAAAAAGTATAACAACAAATATTCAGACTTTCTCCTTACTATGCAGAAATACACAGAAAGCAGCCATACATTTGAAAGTACTGCTACAAATGTTGCTAAGGAGAAGAAAATATAAAAAAGTACCTGAGTTCATTTCAGCGCTTTAATGAGATTTACAGCATATCAAATGTATTTTTTTTTATGTGGTTTACATTCCAGGAAATGTGATATTCTCACACAAGCAACTCTTAATGGAGGGCTATGTCTGTGCAGTTTGTTACTGAGACTGCAAACTTCCTCCATCCATTTGTCAAACAGCTGTAAATACGGTTTTTCACAGACCAGATTGTGTAATTTTTACACTGGAATAAACAGAAGCACACTTCTATATTTTTTATCACTGTTTTTTGTAAGAAAAAGATCAGGTCCCTTCATCTTACATACAATACAAGAGAAGAAATTTTGAAATAGATCCCCGAGAGTCAGCTGGGGCAGGAAGAGGGGACAGTGCAAGGTCAGAGCAATTTTCCTAGTGCTTATTTATTTTTGCATTTATGCAAATACTCTTATGGGAAAGATTATTCCACTATGATCCAACTGCCAGTCAGCACACTTGCCAAGATCATTCTACTTAGAATATTGAAAGTCTGAGTCATTCAGGACAACATTAATCATGTATCACCTGGGAAAGCTTAACAATTTTAGCAGCAAACACTGATCTGCCAATTTAATTTGCCCTCTTATTGTAAGAAACTCAGCTTTCATGATCTTAGGTTTCCTGAAGTTAATACAAGGAGAAAAAACCACAAAGTTGTAAGTCTTGTGAAGAAACCAGTAGAACTGGTAAAATGATAATGCTCAAACTATCTGAACATAGCGACCTTTATATGAGCTTTACAAGAGACCATATGAAAACCAGAATGTATTGAAGCAAATGAAATTCTAAAACAAAATAATTACTTAATTACAGATCTGTTTGGTACAGACAAGCAAAAAGAATACTCATGTAAAAATGTCAAATTAACATCTATGGAAACTGCAGTCTAATGTTTCAGAATTCTTCCAACACTCACATACCTCATTAAACAGAAACAGTCTTTGTGACCAGCTTCTAAGCAATCTTAACTCTGCATTAGCAGTATAAAGCTCATAATAAATAAAAAGTTGAAAGCTGTTTTTTGTTGGGTTTGGGTGTCTTTTTCTTGGGGGTGAAGGGTGTTTTTATGTAGCTTCACATCAGTAGAAAAGATACAGCTTCAACACCTATAGAGTCATGGATGGATAATGCAATAAGTAAAACTGTACTAACCTAGTCTTGCCTCCTATTTCACTACACTTACTATGAAGACACACGATGTTTGTAACTAAAAGTTTTCTCTTTGACAAAAAAAAATAATTCCAGGAGACTTACATCACTAAAAATCAAAGGAACTTTGAAAAGTATATCAAGGATAACATTTAGAGTAATTTACTGGACGTGAACCTAAAATAGGAATTACTTAATTCTTAATAACATGACCAAGAAATACTGATTGCCAAAACAAAGCATTCAAAATCCAGAAAGTAGTTTTTAGTAAGATAGCTGGTCATGTTAAATACCTTATGCATTAAATGTTACTTGACAATATTGCTAAAACTATATCTAGACTACATTAGAGATTACAGCTGTTTCAGAATTCTGCCTAAAATAAGGAAGTTACAGCAGTTGTAATATTGCCTCTTTTCGCTTCAAAGATCATTCAAACACTGGGCTGATTTGGTGCCAATAGTCCTGGTGAATAATATGTATTTGTTAATACAGCAAATAATAACAGCTCTGCTGTTATAACATCTTCTGCTTCTACAGCAGAAGTTTCCTATCCATGAAAATAGAAGTTTCTGCTTGTGAAAATAATTTTAAAGTACAACAAGCAAACAAAAGTACAGTTCATCTTCATTCTGCTTCCTAATATCTAATACTAAGAACGAGGCTCCGTAAAGTTTGGTCTTTTAGATCCACATGCGGCCCTTGCTTGCTCCTAGAACTTTTGGCTAATGCTTTGCCCACAAGCCCAATGTGACAGTAAGTGCACCAGCAGCTGGCAAGGAGCGAAGCACTTCCTGCTGGTTCAGCCAGACCTGCAGCAGTGCCACAGTAACATACAACAGGTCTGCCAACTGCAGAAACCTGGCAGACCTCCCAGATGGCATCTCACTGCATGAGTTATAACTGATGGAAACATTTACCAAAAAATACTAACAAACAAAATCATCATGTTTCACGCAGATCCATCTTAATTCCAAATCCAGAAAGTAAATTGGCATGTACATGTGATTAATTCCAGCAAAGACTGCTGAATTTGAAGTACTTACCATGCAAACATAAACACAAATACAGTTCTAACAAGTCACAATGACTACTTCAGTGAAATGGATCACAATGTGAAAATTGTTATTAACTTAAACATGAAATGTTCAGGCAACTTCATGTGAAATCAGGAACATCATCCGTATTTAACAAAGCCATATGTTACCACTCCAGCAAAAGCAAGTAACACATCCCTAATGAAACCTTGGTACGTCTAAACAGCTATCATTTGAACCTTGTCCCAGAAGATGATCAGAGAGCTGAAGGGTCTCTTCTGTTAAGACAGCCTGAGAGAGTTGGGGTTGTTCAGCCTGGAGGAAACCTAGAGCACCTTCCAGTACCTGAAGGGGACTTAAAAGACAGGGGCACTTTACAAGGGTGTATAGGGATGAGGTACAAGGGGCAATGGCTTCAAACTTGAAAAAACAAGTTCAATTTAGATTATCTATAACAAAAAAATTTTTCACGCTGAGGGTGGTTAGGCACTGGCACAGGTTGCCCAGACAAGTTGTGGCTGCTTTATCCCTGTAAGTGTTCAAGGCCAGTTGGGTGGGTTTTGAGCAACCTGGTGTAGTGGAAGGTGGTCCTGCCCACGGCAGGGGATTGGAACTAAGGGTTCTTTAAGGCCCATTCCAACCCAAACCATCCTATGATTGTATAGGTTTAATTTTAAAGAAAGAATGTTTCTAAAAGAACCAAAAAGTGTTCTCTTGAAAAGAAAAAATGAGCGCACTTGAGAAACTACAGGAACACTGGAAAAGAGACATATTTAGTACTGTCTTCCCAAATCTTCTAGTTACACATAAACCTAATTTTGTTGAGGCTCAGTAAGAAACAGTGAACTAAAGGCTACACTAAAGAAGGAATGAGGCAGGGAAGCAGCAGCAATCTTTCTCTCCCTAAAAGAGATTTGCTCTGCTTTTGTAATATGGCTTTAGAGTTGTCAGCCACCAACCTCCACAGTTTCTGCTAAAGGCAATAGAAGCTATAAATACTGAGACTTCCAAGAAACCAGATCCTTATGCACATCATGCTGGCTGACCTTGGAGAGCATTTTGCCTCAAGAGACACAACTGAGACTAAATTCATCTGCATTTCCATTTTGTATTCAGTCGTAGATAGTAATTCTGGCTGCAGCTCTATGTGTAACAATTCACCCTTACCATCCTGTTCAACTGCGCTTTCACTGAGGTCACACCCAGCCTTCATCAAAGCCTACAACAAAAAGTAGTGCTTGAATCATTCTCTCACTTCTTTTTTTTCCTTTCAATATCATATTTCACACAGGTGTAACAAGGTTGAGGAGAAAATGAAAACAAAAGAAAAGGCCAAAAAAGCATCTTTACACTACTTTCTGCAGTAACCAAACTGTAAGAAACATGACCAATTCTTTTTACAGCTCTTTTCATAATGATAGTTAGAACTGGCATCCAAGTAACCCAGTCTTCATCAAGACATATCCAATGAGTAAAAGCCTATAGACTGTTGATGAATTGTGAATAAAGCTGAGCTGCACAGTTTATGTCAAAACTTTCCTAAAAACAGAAAATTGTCTGGAGGACTTTGAGGTTGTTTAAACAGATCATGTTTTAATATAGGGTTATCTCCAATGTGTGTTTGGCCTGAGGGAGAAGCACCAAGAGCAAATTCTTAATCTTTATAGTCTCTAAAAACAATATTATTTGCAAACGCATCTTAAGTAGTAGCTACTTTATGCTACTACCACTTCATTAGGAACACTTAAAAAGGTATTTAAAAATTCATATTCACATGCAATGTAATTGCCATTTAAGTCAGGAATTTACTTTTAATAAACACATTCTTGAGCTGGTAACACTAAAAGCATCATTCAAACATCATTTCCTGTACTAAATTTTACCCATATTAACAGACTTAGAAAAGCATCAACCACAAACATGTTGGTGATGGAAATTTCCTAACGCAAGCAGTCTTTATAGATTTCTGCTATTTCAGTGCAGGTCTCCAAGGACCATTTGAATCCATATTAATTTCCTTTCTGGCAGTTATGCAGCCATGTATGAACTGCACTATTTCACTTTTAATCTGTCAGTAATTTAGTAATGTGTAAACTAATTATGCACAGATATTAATGTAATCAGTTTGGGGAGCTATAAAATCAATGCATTTTTACAGACTGTGTTAAAGAGAATTGCATTATTATAGTCATATGCCTTCTCTTGATAATATCATGGAATTAAAATTATTGAGAACCTTGCATCAATACACATTTCCACAACCCACCCAACAGTAGAGTAGTATAACTTTTTATATAGGACACGTCAAGTTTTTTTTTTAACATTGAAATTTAATCTGCCTGAAAATAATATGTGGCTTCCTATTAAGAAATACACATTTGATGACATCTCAGGTTTCCTATAGTGAACTAGAAATTAACTGGCTAGCAATATTTCATCCATAATTCAACCCAAATACTCGGCTTTGCTCCAATGGAAAATGTACAGGAAAGACTGTAACTGCAACTCAGCACTGGGACGCGTAAGTTAATCAAGAATCACATTTGCAGCATCATGTAACAAGTCATTACATTTATCAGACACCACTGTGTATTCAGGCATACAAGAACACTATCAACATACAGGAGCCAAGGCGTGCTGCCACAGACCTCGTTCTGCACTCACATACCAAGCTGCAGCTCGTAACATGGAGCATTATGCCCCTTCCTCATCCCCACCTCTCTCATGATCAAAGGCCTCTTCACTTCTCCATGCTTTTCTACATGCTAATTCCTCTGGTTTCTGTTACTCAGGTCATCTAGGACACACATTTCACTTGTGAAATTTAATAATGCCTTTCACCAACTGTACTTACCATCACACACACATGCATCAGGCCAAGCAGGACAAGAGGAACATGGTTCTGAAGTTACCTCAACAGTTAAGACTCCATCTATTTTCTCAGATAATGGTTTCCAAGATAAAAGGAACTTAATTAATTACAGAAGCACATTATTCCTCTCAGATTTATTTGAAAATATCAATGAATTCAAAGCTCTGCCACACTGAGAACACTACTCACAACACAACTACAGCAGTTGCCTGTTCACTTACAAACATACAAATAAATTATGTGTCAAAGAGTCATGATGCAATTAATTCACCCAGATTTGATCTGCTGCCAAAAGGCCTGGCCTTTTCCCTTTTCTCTGCCTGCCCCTACCTGGCTTCTGCCTGCACACCCCTGCAGCCCCTCCTGCTTCTTGCAGTCTCACAGGCAGCTCTGGGCTGGGGCAGCAGGGTACACACATTGCAGGCTATTGGACAAATAACATCAGTTTGCAGAGATAAACACAGCTTGCTTTCAAGCAAATTAGCATTTGCTGCTGGTAAAATTAGCGTTTTACACATGTAAAAGATATTAAGACCTCAAACTTTTCATGCTACCCAAGTACTAATCTATAGTTATAAATTCATTTATTCATGTATATTCACAGTGCCTTTTAAAGAAACAGCAATTTAAAACTGCAAAACACATCTATCTGTTCTTGTACTCTATTTTGGAAAGGGTGTTTCATAGAATTAACTTGAATTTTTAACTGGGCTGGCAGTACAAAAACACTACTGACTGGCTTGTGAAAACCTGTCATCACAGACCCCAAAAGGACATTTACACAGTCACCTCGCATTTTCTTTTCTCCTTTAAAAGCACAGACACTTTTTGGCATGGGCATAAACAGCAGGGCACACCTCGCATGAAGTTTATTTATCCAACAAAATGCAAACAAGAAAACCAGCAACAAGCCAGCTTTTTCATCTGGTACTTGTCAAACTTCAACATGTGCTGCTTCCCATGGAGCTCGCACACTGAATTCACACCTGCTCCAGGGGACGGGGTCCAGAGCATTCCCAGCGCTGCCCAGGAGCCTGCTGGGGCCTGCTCCACAGCCCCGCACGGACAGGCTGCCCGAGAGGAGCAAAGAACCAAAAGTACCAAGTAGTACCTTCCGAAGGCTTCCCCCAGCCTCCAGCCGTGCCCTGCAGCCCGCTGGCTTTGCTGCCCCCCTGGAAGCACCCAGCCCAGCCTGGGTGGCTCACGGCCACCCCCGGAACACAGAGGGGTCACCTCGCCACCACAGCACTGCCTCAGCCTTGGCACTGTGCAGGGACAATGCCAACTGAGAGACACACACACCTCCCCAGGAGCTGCTCAAAGCAGGAATCTTCGTGGGAAGAAAACCAGCTCAGCCCTGTCCCCTTCTGAGTTGCTGGGCCTTCTTGGCTCCAGCCACTCTCCAGCAGGGCCCACACCCCACACAGCTGTGGCCTCCTGGCACATGGGGCCTGCCCAGGGCCCAGCGCCAGGCTGTACACCCGGTACACCACGGGAGACACATCTCACTATGGCCCTGTACTCTGGGTCAGACACATCTCACTGTGGCCCTGTACTCTGGGTCAGACACATCTCACTATGGCCCTGTACTCTGGGTGTGACACATCTCACTATGGCCCTGTACTCTGGGTCAGACACACCTCACTATGGCCCTGTACTCTGGGTGTGACACATCTCACTGTGGCCCTGTACTCTGGGTCAGACACATCTCACTGTGGCCCTGTACTCTGGGTGAGACACACCTCACTATGGCCCTGTACTCTGGGTCAGACACATCTCACTATGGCCCTGTACTCTGGGTCAGACACATCTCACTGTGGCCCTGTACTCTGGGTGTGACACATCTCACTGTGGCCCTGTACTCTGGGTGTGACACATCTCACTATGACCCTGTACTCTGGGTCAGACACATCTCACTATGGCCCTGTACTCTGGGTCAGACACATCTCACTATGGCCCTGTACTCTGGGTGTGACACATCTCACTATGGCCCTGTACTCTGGGTCAGACACACCTCACTATGGCCCTGTACTCTGGGTGTGACACATCTCACTGTGGCCCTGTACTCTGGGTCAGANCAGACACGTCTCACTATGGCCTTGGAGCTCCACAAACCCAAAGCGCTTGGGAAGCACTTTGATGGGGTGTGACCACAGAATGAACTCACTAAGGCTGGCAAGAAATCACCACAATGACCACCGCCTTCACCAGGTGTGATTAGGTGGCAAAAACACTGTTTGTCTGTAATTTATGGTGTGCCCTATGGAAAGACAAAAATGTTTGAAGCCTGTGGGGGAAGTTCATGAGAAGGAGGATTGGGTCAGTTGGCGTCAGTGCCACCAGTGTGTGGGGACACAGGTGCCTGGACAGTGTCCTGTCCTTCACAGCCACCCCACACCAGGCTGGTGAGAGAGGGATGCATCTCCCGGTCCCTCAGGGATGGAGGGACAATGACGAGGTGTCTGTGGATCAGAGGGGTCCCCACTGAAATCATTACAACCCCTAAGGGCACTAATGCTGCTGGGTGGGAAAGCAGGAGGGACAAAAGGAGAGATTCTACAAAGCCCTGGTGGGCAGAGGGGAGATTTGTTTTCAAGGTCTTTAATCTTTTTGTATCATTAAAGAGTTACATGCTCAAGTTTATTTTTTTTGGATGCTAATACAAGCTGGCTTTACATCTGGAGGACTTGTGTGCTCATCTTCAAGGAAACGGAGAGCACTGCAGTCTGCAGCCTCCCAGCTCTTTTTTATACCAACTATTGACGCACATGGGAACAGTTGTAACATCCAATAGTACAATTTGTGGGGATATAGTCAACAAATATCAATTAAGGATCAGTCTAAGTGAGACCTAAACCATAAGACATGTCATATTCATAGTATTTACTGCATATAGATTCAATTAATATCCAATTATGTTTCAATGTTTAAAAAAAAGTGCCCTATAAAACAGCTATTCCTCGCTGAAATAATTCTTTCAGCTCTTAGCTAAATTTCAATAACACTCAATTTTGTAGCAGATGGAAAAGTGGTTCTAGCTGATAAAATGGTTCAGGTGAGCTCCCCTCAGCCACTACAACATACATTTTATTCTTTGTAGAATAGGTTTATCTAAAGACACCACTTCTCTGTACAGCTGAAGCAAAAAATACTTCCAAAAGTGAAATTAAATGAAAACAGAAAGGTTTGGCAAAGTCTCATGTTGGCAAACTTTATTTGCAAGAGGTTCAGTGGAATGTAACAAAGAAAGAAACTATCATGGCATGCAGAAACATGCAAGCTGAAAAGAAAAAGGTTTCTGGTTCAGCCTAACATTTGTACCTACCTTCATGCCAGGTTAGGCTGCCTTTCACTTACACATCAGTAAATGGATGAAAGCAAATATTTTAAGTTAGTATTACGAGGATCAACTTATTTGGACTCCCTGCCTCCCCTCTGAATTTAGACCATTGTGTCTAACTTCTAGACTATGAAACCTTGTTACCCATTACCTTTATTTACGTAGATGGGAAAACCTTTAACAAACTAGCACACACACTTTAAAATTATGTCTCAAAATTATTCTGACAAGTAAATTCTCCCTCTTGCACCAGGTACTAGCTCTTAAAATATGCTGAGTGGTTGGAACTACTGTAGTTTAAACATACTTTTGTTTATAGTGCTTGTAGAGCAATGCTTGTACAGACAAGCTAATTAGGCAGGGATTTTGTCCCTTTATTTTTATAATTCCAGTTTTAGGAGCAGAGCATTTGATTTATTACATGAAGGTATTTTTATAGCCTCAAGTACTACTGCTCTTTAGGACATAGGGAACATCACAGCCCATTTAATTTACACAGGAGATGTTAGTACTATTTAATGGCATGTAAACATTTTATAAGGTAAGCTCAAATAACAGGAGATTTTTCTTAATATACTTCAGCAAAAAGGTTCACAAATGGATTTTCATTCTACTTTATTGGACCAATGTCTGTTATTGCATCAGAAGTGAATCGAGTTTTAAAAGGTGTTAAGAGTTTTCAATATATTTAGTGACACTGAACAGAATCACAAAGTATACATAAAACAACCAATGCGTGAATTAATTCCAGAACTAGTGTAACTGCACACCCTCAAATTGTATGTAATTGCCTGTCTATGACTTCAAGTAATAATTGCAATGGACTATAGATAATACCATAATTCGATTTCATTTCAAATATCATAATTTTACATAATTCTAGATAGAAGCATTTCAAAGATACCTTATCATCATTATCACTATTCCTTCTTCATAACAGGTTTTTTAAGGAGTAACAATATCTTTTTTAAATTGAAAAAATTGGAAACTACAGTAGTTTATAACAAAAGTGTCAAAAAAAGAATTTCTTCTTACTAGAAATATTCACAGATATTTTTACACCATAACTCCTTTAGTAACACTGTTATTCATTATTTTCATCTAAATTAAATCATATGCTAGCATTTTATAAATATAAGGATATACTTTTTCTGCAATATTTATGTAATAAAAAGACAATATAAAGATTAGAACCATTGCCTGTTTTTAAAAGGAAGTTTTGGGGGGTACTGTTACAGTTTTACAGGGGAAAGGATTGTGGTAGGAATAACTAAAACAAAATCTAGGCAACCTGGATATCACTTCATTGTCAAAATTTTTTTATTTTGGGGAAGAAAGGTAAGACAGCAGCAAATAATTTATATATCTACTGGTGTGACTGTATTTTCTAGTCTTCTGTGTAGTGTATGGGTACATAAGATGAAAATTACAGTCTATTTTCTGATGTTTGTTATGAAAAGCATGGATAATCTGTGAACCCCTTATGTAGCAAAACAGAAGTTGAATAGCTGTTAAAAAACAGAATTCTGCCCCAGTCCTATATTGTGCTAGTTTATAAAGTAGAAGAGCGATATTATTACTTGGAAGACTAAGAAAAAGGCCTGAAAGATCTGATTCTTTTATAAATGCCATGTGCTCCCCCATGGGAATAGTGTGTTTTCAGTTGTTGTGTTGTGCTGTAACATGAGTAAATGATCTGAATTTGGGAAAACATTCAATAAAGAAAAATATTATTATCTCACGCTGACACAAGACAAAATGAAATAATTGCGTCAACACCAGTTTGGCTTAAACAACATGCCTAAAAACCTATTTAAGTGAAAGTGCTGTAAATACAAATGTTGAATATTAACTTTATGAGGTGCTTAACTGCACTGGATTGTAATGAATTATCTAGTTCTAGTGATGCTTTGACACATTTCAAATGAGAACCATAAGGAGTTAACTTATAGTCTTTAGTGGCTTTCAATATGTTCAGTGACAATATAAGCTCCCATTCATTTCCCAAGACATAGCCATTTTCAATAACATTTCATCGTAAAATATATGAGCATTTCTCCACCTAAAAATGTTTCTGTTAGGAAAAAATACTGGTACTGCTTCCATAGGCAACAGTCATCTCATTTGTCAAGTGATTCATTATAAAAATCATACCAAAATGTATCTGTTCTGCTCTTGGACTCTACTTTTCTCAGCAATTAATATGTAGTCTCCTCTTTTTATGTTTCTTCCACCTGTGAGTTTTGCATATCAAGGATACAAGGACTGGCAAAGCAGAACTCTTCCAGCTGTCCTGTTTTCACTCAATAATCAATGCCTATATATGACAATTTAAAGAGAAAATACTGCACAACTTTAGTCACTACACATACTGCATGTACTTCTCTTGATAACTAAGGAATAACTTACAATGCTGTATTCTTTAAAAAATGAGAATTTTAAATTTACAATAATATCCTACTCTTGTATTTTACAGTAGGGATTATTTTTATGTAGGAATAAACTGTGATTTCTTGTTCACCTTTACAAATTCGTAACTAAATAATATCCTCCCTTCTGCCATCGTATGTGATCTTGCTGAAAAACAACTTGTTCTATCATACTAAAATTCCCCGTCATTCACTCAGAGAATTGTTACAAAGATGGTCTGAAGGCCTACTCATGGGAGAAGTCCCATGTTTAAATTTCTTGGTTGTTCTTCGTCACGAAATGAGCACCTGTCTGAATGGCCCAACAGGTTCAGCAGGGGAACCAACGTGGTGGTGGGAGGCTGGGAACAGCCACACCCTGTGCATGACAGCTCAGGGATCAGCCCCTCCTGGGAAGGCAGTGGGGATGTGTGAGAGCCTCTCCATCCTCTGGCTTGGCAGCACCTCCTCAGCTGTGCTCAGCTTGGCTCAGGCAGCCGCGGGACTGTTTGAAAGTGTGCATACAGACAAAAAAGATCTGCCCCAGGCGTATGGCTCCACAGGCCTTGCTCTGTTATCCCTGCTCATACAGAGACATTCCTCATCCTGCAAATAATCCTGTTGAAATCAAAACTAAGAGGTTTGCAATGAGATTTAAGTGAGACCATTCTCATGTTTAAGTGCTTCATTGGATAAATGCCTTCATTTTCCTTTAGGACCCTATCCAATATCCATTGTAATCAGTGGAAGAGACTTCTATTGTCTTCAGTGAGATCAACTTTTATTATTGTATGGTCTTTATCCAAATTATGTCTTCACTGTGTGCAATACACAATGAGAAGATTTTTACAGTTGAACATAAAGGTGAATGTCTGTTCCGCCAAAAAAATTTATTGCAAATCTGGAATTGTATTTTACCTATTCCTTTATAAACTTTTGAAACTATATGAATCTGGATGATGACCAACAAAACCACAAAGACTGCTCATATACTATAAATAAAATTTTGGATCTCAGACATTACTTTTAGTAATTATAACTTCTAGAAAGATTTGAAATGATTTGAAATTTATTAATTTTAATTTTTCTGGTTTGACATTATTATTCAAATTCATAATTGTTCTAGATTCGTTAAAAGTTGGAAGCTGTCCCAAATTGTTGCTGAAGTAGTTAAGTAACTGCTTTGGTAACTTAACTGTCCTAAACAGAACAACCATAATTATTCTAAAATGAGGTAACTTTACATTTTCTGCTCCAAAATGCATATTTAAAAGCCTAGACACATACAAATATAAATGTTATTCACAGAGTGTTTACATCATATGTGCTATTTCTCATTCATAAATCTCAAAGCAGATAAAATAATCAGGTATCAATACTCTGTTTTTCAAGTGTCAACTTCAGATAAAATTCCCAGAAGTTTAGCAAAAAATCAGTGGGAAAAAATGGGAATAAAACCATAATCCCAAGACTCTGCTTCTAGGGCAGCAACACTGTTTCCTCTAGTTTTGTGTACAGATATATACGTGCATGTGAGATGCCTGTTTGGGAAAGAAAACACCTCCAAATAGGCAGTGGCTGTGCCATAGCAGTGGCTGGAGCTTGCTGGTGCTCTTGTTTTGATAAAGTCTGTGCTGCACAGACACATTGCCAAAGGCTTGTAGAGTAAAACACATTTCATTACCAGTAGTTATGAGAGCATATCAGTTTATGGGGATGATTGTGCAGGTGGTGCTGAGTGTTATAAATATTTATGCTTCTGCAAAGGAAAACTCCTTTCTAAAGGTGTTGGAAAGAGGGTCTCTGTTTTAAAGAAATGTTGAAATCCTTCCTCACGTTTTTTACCTGACTTTAAATCATTGAACAAACTTTCAGTGTCTATACATCATCTGAGATCTTTAACAGCAGCAAAAATGGAGCTTTTGGTGTTTCCAAAGCATTCATTGAAAGAAGTCTATGTTAACCCAATGGAAATGACTGATCGCCTTATTTCTATAATCCTGTGACAAATCATCACTGGCATGAGATGTAAAAAATACAAGTAATACTTGAAAAATAATTGTAAAGAAAATAGCCTCCATGGAATGATGCTACTCCCTGATGCTTATTCACATCACTACTGGTGTTTACATAAGAGACTTTAACTTGCATCTTAAATTAAAAAATTCCTGAATTGAGCCCAGGTTCCTTTGACAGAACTTCTTCCTTTAAATCTTTTGAACTTTTAGAGTTGCATAGCCAAACTGAGTCTGGTGTTTTCAGAGTAAGCTGAAATATGTAAATTTTCATAAAGATGCAGAAAATCTTTTTGGACATATTTTAAAATGATCGGGTTTTTTAACCAACGCAGGATCACGCTCCTGAGTGAAGTTTACATTGTGCTTCAGTGAATTTTAAATGGCAGCATGAGGTCCACGTAGACACTTTTATTATTTTCTAGTTTATTCTGAAACCCTGCAACAGCAATGTAGGGAAATGTTGTAACTGAATTCGACATCACAAAAAAATCAGGAAATGTTTGCAATTTTGGTTCACTATAACTCATTTTAAGAACACAAATTCCCTTTCTTTGTACACATAAATGTCATGTGAAGGCCACATAAAAGTTTAGTCAAAAGGGGCCTATTAAAAGCTACAGTGACATTAAGCATGAGCAATGAATAAAATGTATAATTTCAGAATCATAAAAAACATGGTTTCATTAGACTGGCGTGTGGTGGTTCTCTCCTGTGTCTCAGAAGAGTTGGTATTGATCTGACTATGAAGCTGTGACAATAAAACTGTACTCTATTGACTGCAGCTGCGGGGTCTCCAAATATTATTTATTGAGGCAAGCAGAACAGCAAAGCAAAAGCACTGCCCCAGTAATAAGTGGTAATTGCTGGGAAGTGAAGCATTGCACTCCCTATTGACCCTTGCATCCTGAAATTTCGATGGATTGTATTTAACTCCATTAGGATTGGCATTATCAAATTACATAAACCACATTATAGAACAACCAGTCTCAGTTTAGATCATTGATTTTTGATTATACTGATCTTCCATATGATTCAGAAGTAGCTTCTATTACCAGTGATATGATATCAGTGTTGATCTGTAAGGGTGGAAGTGCTGTTTTATTACAATGAGATAAATAGCACCGAAGGAAAAAAAGTAACTATTCTTCTAGCACATTGGCAGATGTACTATTCCTGTAAATATAAGTATTTGTAGATTGAAAATTGGGTAGTACAAAATTTACACACATTTCTAAAAGCTTCAATCCTTCCTCATTTTTGTGTTAAAGACATGAAATCATGTCTGCTAATTTCTCAGCCTGTATAGATCAATGCATTATCAGTGACAATGCTGAGTTTCTGGTATCAGAAATGTGTTGCCTTTTTAAGATAAAATCAAACTGAATGGAATATCTGCCTACTTAAGCAGCTACCACTGAGCTGTTAATTATTCTGGACTTCACTGATCTAAATTTGATATGTTCTCAAGGGTCTGTCATATCCTTCCTATCCTCTACCAAAGTGTCTTATCATGGAGTGGAACTATTTACTGAGCTCTAAGGCTCAGGCAATTCTGATCTATCCCTTACAAGCCTAATTCAAAAATCCAATTTGTTACACTTAGCTAAAGTTTTTAGAAAGTCATGATTTTTGCTTCAGAGATTGCTGGTTCATTCACTGGTACTGGGCTGGGGTGATGTCCATAGCACACACTAATTTTGTTCTCAACATTACAGTGAGAATTACGTTTTGTAAAAGGAATTGTCTTTTCCCTTTCAGGGTTTTTTCCAAAGATGTTAGATTTTATTTGTGTGTTCAAACTGTCCTTTGCTAGGACTGGAATAGCCAGTTCAAAGTCTGAAAGGAAAGGAAATGTCTAAAAAGAAAAAAAATTAATAAAATCTTTAAGCAGAGGAGGTCAAGGGCCTCACTTTTTATAACAGGGGTGATTAAAAGTTTCCCTCAAAAACTCACCCATTCATTTCCACCAGAGTTCAGTGTGAAGATTAGTTTCCAGTACTAATTCTTCCAATTTGTAATCCTCTTCCTTTTTCTTGACACCAAGTAAATGTGGCTCCTAAAGTTGCTGGTGTTTTGCAACACTAAAGGTTTTGCTTAGTTGGAAAATTCATCCTCAATTTACAGTGATAACTGATGACATGTAAAATTTTCACATAAATTAATGTCTGAAAAGTTAAGGGGTATGAGAACAAAATAAATTGATTCAGAAAGATGCTTATTATTTTGAAGAGCCTTAAAATTAATATATATTAGTAAACAAATCCTAAGAAGCATAAAATAGATGGATTGAGCGACATGACACTGGATAAAAGTTCTTTTCATGTCAATAGGAGATCACTGTAGAGCTGTAATTGCCTGAAATGAACTGGATGATTAGTGGCCCAAAAAGACAGGAAGATGAAATTCTAATAAAGTTTCAAAACATTTTCATTGCAAAGATGTTGAGATTTCATCCATCTTTATTTCTGATTTGAGCCATAAAAGTAAAAGCAGGGTAAGGAAAAGTATAGGTATTTTTCTTTTGTTTCTAGTCACTTCATTTCACAGTAGGAAGTTCTCTACTCCAAAATTCTCTTTCCTTCTTAGTATCAATACTATTGTTAGGACACAGGCTCATCCCTGTTAAATATCATCCTTGGTAAAGTATATTTCTCTAATTCATTATACTTTATACTGAATTCAGCAAACAATTTAGTAATCATGGTTTCCAATGTGCAATGAACAGCTGAGCGAAATGTCAGGAAAACCACAGTGTATAGAATTTCTGTTTGGTCATAAATGTCTCTGCCTGAGTAGCAAATGTGAGTAGTTGACTCTTTAATGCTACACTGTAGTTAAATAATAGGTTATAAACAGTCAGGCTAATGACTTCACCATTATAACAACTCCAGGCCTCCTTGACATAGCTAATAATTAGAACCTAATATCATACAGAAATATGCCATGTTCTGGCCTCTTGATTTTTGTTTCAGTCTTGGCATTTCAGAACCTTGATGTACTAAAGTAAGATTGTTAAATTAAGGTCCTGAAGAATATGCAACATTAGCGGGTACATTTGTAGTTTATAACTGAAGATAGTTAATACTGAATCTGTTTCTAAAAACTGTGGGCTTTTCAGTTGTGAGAATCCTATCAATAAAAATAGAAATCCATTATGTGATCAGCACTAATAAATGAAGTTATGTAAGATATGCCTGATGTATTGACTAACATGGAACCAGAAGGCATACTTTGGCAGCAAGACATTGTACAAAAATCTGGAGTTTGCTTTTGTCTTCCCTTGACAGAAAATGTCTTTAACAATAAAGTCAGAAGTAATGGAGGGAGGACAAATCTTCTGAAATAGAATGTGTGTGTGTATATATATACAAAAAAGTCACATAAATTGCATTAGTGTATGCATCTGACTGTGATTTACATTGATTCCTTCAGAATTCCATGGTATTAAAATATTTCACTTGTTCTGCCTGATCTGCCTATTGTTTGCTCTTTGAAAGCACATCAGTTTTGAAATTTGAAATACAAACATTATCTCAGATGCAAAATTATAGAAAAAAACAACATCTCCTTTTTATTTCTTGCATATTGATTTCAATAGCCATTCAATAGTTCCAGGACCATTTATTCTTTTCAAAGAGAAGGCTGACACACTGGTTAAGCTATAAGGCTGGTATTCAATTTCCTGCTCCCCCATAGGCCTCTTTTGTGATTTTGCCAATTCACGTAGGCACCTTGTACTTTCATTTCCCCTCACTCTAACAGAGACAGTAGTACCTTCTTGTATCACAGTTATATCTTGGGAAGCATTGGGACTGCGAGATATGAAAACAGAGGCCATATAAATGTTTCATAGAGTGTGACAGATGTCTTTTTAAAGAGGACCTTGCATAACAAGACTTTTTGGAGAACATAGGGAACAATTGTATTTTTCCCCTTTTATATGATGAGCTATCCCCTCAGAGACAGAAACAAATAAACATTGAGTAGGACAGCATAAGGCAAGAATTTTACAAAGTGTTATGACAGCAAAAAAAAAATAAGATGAGGTAAATAAATTTACCCTTTTTTCATTATTCAGAAAAAATAAAAGTAATTTCTTGACATATTTGCTTCAAGCACATTGCTCTTTCATTATTACTTTTACTACTGGATTTTTTTTTCCTTTTAATATTAAGAAGAAGATTAAGAGTGGAAACTTTCCTTGTGGAAAAGACTGCTAAAGAAAGTCCAAGTTTGTACTTGCAAAGCAATTTGATGAGCGAAGATTGCAATGCTACCTCTAAGTGACAGGGCCAGGTCTGAGGATTAAATTCACTCCTCTGTGCAACAGAATTTTACCTACATCTCCCTTGAGCTCTGCTTGAACTCTTCTCCACTTTACAGAGTGAAGTGGGAACCCTGGAAGAACAAATTGTCCATCATTTAAGCATATTGATCCAAATCAGTCTTGTACAATTAGCAGCTCAGTCAAGAGCAGCGTGGTTTCCAAACACATCTATTCCATCTTCTAGAACACAGACATAAAGGAAGCACTACGTGCACATTCACACTGACTTTCACAGCAATCTTGTCTTTGATGTCCCCTACAACTACACAATTATTTACAATTGTGGCAGTCATTCAAGAAGTTATTTGACAGTAAAGCCATGTCTTAAATCATGTTTCCCAAGTATGCTGTTCTCCTAATTAATTTTTTAAGCAGAAAATAAGTGCAGTTACAATTTACTTTCATGAATTTGGTCACTGATAAAACCCCATCATACCAGGTTTGTTTTTTGTAGCACGAGTGCTCAGATCCAGGAGCAAAATTACGTATTTGTAACGAGAGCTGAAACAAATTCAGAGAACTCCTAAACATTTTAGAAAACACTACTGCCTTGTTTCCATGGTACTTAAATAGCTACCTATTAAAAGGGAGAAATTTGATTTTGAAAGAAGTTACTACTACTTGGTAACACACTACAAAATGGGAAACTGTTTTCATTCCATGGCTAGATTAAAATCTAACAAAATTTAACTATCTCATAAAGAGCTGTTTATTATTTTATAACTTAAAAAATTTTCAGAGTGATGTCACATTTATTCACTTGCATATATTTTGCTAGCATACAGATTTTGCTTCATTTAAAAGCTTTCTCTAAAACAAAATGTTAGCTGATATCTTATTTTTTCAGGTATCATTTAGTGTCCCTGAGTAAAAAGATAAACATGTACATTGCAACCACACTTTGTAAAAGTAAGTGTTTGGCTACCCAAGCAAGAACCATTTGAAAGTAGTTTTCCACACCACTGTAGGATATAGAGACAAAGACAGGGAGACACCACGTGCTATGGGCAAATAGGAGGAAATATAGCAATGGAATGATATCAGGAAACAGAATTTTTAAGCAGATATTTTCTTTTCTCAGTGGAGTAGCTGGTAAATGTGAATGGATGGCAGTCCCTACCATTTGAGATATTTGAAAATTATCAGCTGGGAGGATAGGAAGTGAGGAGAGGAGGTTGATCATGACTAGAGATTGATTTGGGATTTCATCAAGGTTCAGGAAAAGATATTGGTCCTAGGTCCTATATTTCCACTGCCTACAGGAATTATACAGCCCTTCATGCTGGGTTGCACTAAGACAGGAGACAAAGGGATATACTCATGTAGTGAAAGGAGAAATTAATTATTTGAATGTCTAATGCTTCTTGCCTAATATCTGGGTTACATCAACCTCGTGTGCACCCTGGGTGTGTAACTACCTTTACACTACATTGCCTAGAGGCACTTTGCTTTTTCTCTACAGAGTAAGCAACATTTTTAGAGTTCCTGTATTTCTCTGCTGGAGATTAAATCTGTTGTGTGACACATTTTTTATAAAAGAACCCTTTCCCAGGGCTGCTTCCAGAAGAGATGGCATGACAAAGCATGTCTAACATGGGCTTATGTACTTGTAACAACTACCCAGAGAGATGTGATGCAATATCCCACTCTGAAGGAATGAGACTGGTCCTCATTTTCTGTCTGGGGGTGGAAGATTGTTTAAATAGCAGACATGAGTGTGGCAGGAGTTGTTTGGTTTCTGATATCCTTCCTATGTGATGCTCTTCAGAATTATCTGGTGTCATCAAAGTGCTTGACAGACCTTTACAAGCAAATATAATGACATTATTTGTGCCGTGGTAGTTTAGGAAAGGAGAATGTGGTTACGGTGCGTGGCTGTGGTAGCAGGGGATCACATCTCCAGTTCAGCTGCAGCCTGATGTGCAAAGTGACTGACTACAAGGGACTGAAACTCAAGGGAGAAGGCAGGGGAGCAGGGAAAGGGAAGTTTCTCTTTGGAGATTTGAGACATGAACAGGAAAAATGTACTATTGTGCTGTCATCCTACACTACTTCTGGAATAATTGATCCTGCTGCTCTCTGGGCTGATACTCTGCTAAGCATAAAAGAAATGCTATTCAATTCAGACTTCGTTAGGTAACATGGGAATCTACACTATCATCCTATGTCGTGACATTGTTGGACACAAAGTGGATATGTGAAAAGCTGCTGGCATTATAGATAACATCAGCTGGCTCTAGATAAAGCAGCCTGCCCCAAGGGGAGGGGGCTGGGAGGGTGGGAAGGGGAGTGGAATAACGGCTTTGAGCCTCTTCACTGAAGTAACTGCCTTGCCAAATCACATCATTTTGTTTATCTCAGAATAAAGATTTCTGTGGTATAATCAGTCCTTCCTGATAGTGCAGAGATCTTTTATAATGTGCAGGAATGTTTGAAAACTCCGTGTTTTCTAGTCTGCTATGCAAACCCTGCTCCCCAAATCACTAACACTGCATATAAAGCACGCAACAGGATGTACGTGTCCTGAACCACAGTGAGAACCTCTTAATTTAAACTTATTTGCCCTATTCAAGTGATTCAGCATGTAATTAAAGTCTATCGCATTATAAAAATTAGCTACAGATCATCATTTGTTACAAGTGTGACTCACAAGGGCTAAGCCTGCTTAATATTCTGGTTGGCAGCAAAATGTTCGAGGGCAGAATCCAGATCAATACACACAATTTTTTTCAATCCTCCCTGTGGTAGTAGTGTTGTACATTTTGGCATCGCTGTCTTGCCAACTGTAATGAAAGAAATTGTCAGTCAAAATAAGACCAATTAAAAACTGATGTCCTTAAAAAATAGCACTGCAGCCTTTTTTTTTTTTTCTTTTGGATCCACCATGTTCAGCAGACCACCATGGCATGAATTGCCATTAATATGTCATTTCCCTTTCCTGTTATCACAATATAAAAGACCTTAGCTCTGACCTTTCTATCAAAACATCCTTTGTTTAGAATGAAAGCTATTCACTGTTAGACCCTTATCTATAGAGCTTAGCCAGCGGATCAAATCCAAAGAGCAGAATTCGTTTACTTTGTATTAAATGAGCTCAGTTAAGAAGTTTCAATTTTGGCAGAAAGGTGCATTAATCACAAGGAAAAGAACAGATCTCACTTTTCACAGCTTCTGGTTTACTTTCAATACAGTTTCACAGTAAGGCTTTTGTTCCTTAAAAGTAGCACTGTATTTAAATACAGTAAATATAACAAAATTACCTTCTTAAAATTACTCTAGAGTTCCTACAGTACAGGATGTCCATAATGACCTCAGTGTTGCATGACTAACTTTACAGCTTCAAAAAGGTTCTAAATTAGTTTGGACAGATGGGTTTTATCCAGAGGAAATCAATGAGTTTTTGTGAGTCTGCCTTAATTTTTATGCAGCCAGTACTTTGAGATGAAATTAAAATATGTATAAAAAACATATTAAAGTTTCCCTTGGGTTCATAGTTGTTTGTACATTTACAAGGTGTTAAAGAGATGATTTAAAAACTAACTATATGAGGGATCAATGCAAGTATACTATGATTTATGGTCTTTCATGACATTTTTGACACTTCTGGCCTAATGTCTTATGTGTTTTGAACCACTAATTATCTTTTAATTCATAAGGGTTTGGTGAGATTTTATAAGTGTAATATAATATAAAGAGCCATATCACATGGAAAGTTTTAGAAGCAAACACACTTTACAAGTTGTAAATAAAGATGTGCTGCACCAGTTAAAAATCCACTTGATTACAGTACCTCCAAATGGGGAGGGGTTCCTCATCTGTCAACAAAATTGGCAGGTTTTAACTTGCTGTTCAGTGCTGAGGGCCAAAATCTGGAAAGCAAAAGGCAGGTTTTCTCAGATTTAGTGCTTTCACTGTGTAAGATCATATCCAACCCAAAGATTTTTCTGCCTGATCTGATGGTCTCCAGGATCAGAAAACCCTTATATACTCAAATTTTTATATACTCCAAAAAAGGAGGAGAAGTTGGACTATTCTGCTGGAAACTCAAAAGAATTGAATATTTCATACTCTTCTGTTGAACTGCCACAACTTAATCCTGCAATTGACTCAGAGCAAGTAGAAAGGTTCCCAAAACAGGATTTTTAAATAGTCCCTAAATTTTCCAGGACCAAAAATCTCATGAATGTTCTGTTCTGGTTTAGATGCTTCATTATATCACCTGTGGGTATAACACAGTCTAGGGAATCACAATAATGAATCCTTTTTAAAAATACTCCTATGTCTTTTTGTTTTCTCGTAATTATTTAGCTCAACATAGCTAAGAAACCCACTAATTTACAGATCTGCATAAAGTAAAAGAAAACAAACTTGAAAAGTTCATTCCCTAATTCAGTGCAGTCATTAGCAGTGAACAGCTGGAACCTTATAATGATTCCCCAATGTCTTTTTAGAGATGAAAAGATGGTTCCATGTGTTTATTTACTTTTCTGAGGAAAGGAGTGTAAAATAATATAAAATATATTGCCCAGTTCTGTATTCAGACACATCTACTAATACTGTGTGTATATCAAATGTAGCCTTCAATATTGGATTGTAACTAGATGAAACCTAGGGGAGTCTTTCTACTTTCCTAGTCTCTAAATATATACAAAAGTTTTACTGTTAGCTTGTAAATACCTAGTAATGCATAGATAGACTTCCAATTCTTCGAAATTCTGTGGATTTCAATCTGTGAGAGAAGTTTTTAGTGCCATGTAATAACTGGGGAAAAAATCCAGGAGAAAGGAAGACAGGAGTAAAGAGCATTTTGATAATTACAGATATCCAGGGAGACTAAATTTCAAGAGGCTCAGTAATGATACCTCAACTATCAACAATCTAGGCAAAAGTATTCTTACTCTTCTACATTTTCCCTAGTTTTGTGGTAATTACTGGTGATGACAACTGGTGTGATCACTATGCTGTATCTTATTGAGGCATCCTTTTTTCCACATTATGCAATAGATACTATCCAAAAATACCACTAATGATTTGTCTTCAGTGAAGGAAAATCTTAAAGCCTTTTCTAGATCCTCTGCAGCATCTGTGCTTGCAGTAGAGAATAAAATAGAGAAAAACAGTCTTCAAAAAGCAAAGAACTGTTGGCTTTCAACAGATTGAAAATGAAGGAGGCAATTTTGATACATCACTCCTATCAAGCTGTATTTTCCTTTTCAAAAGATGTTATTTCCCATTGATCAACTCTTTACATTCAGAACTAACACATACATGACACTTAGCAAGCCTAACACATACATGACACACAGCATAGCAGAAGCATGAAAACCAAGACTTTAGATATTGCACACTACATAACCCCAAAAAATCCAGGAAACTGAACATTGGTTAGAGTTTCTGAAAACAGACATGGAATTTGCAGCAGGCAAAAAACATCCTCTGTCAGCCCCAAGTAAGAATGAGAAAAGAGAAACTCATGACACTGACTCTAAATGTGGTGAGTTCAACCCACTTCAAGTTGAAATAGTGGACATACAGTCAAGAAAGTCATGGTCTCTACAAAAGGCAGGTCTACTCTAATTCCCTTGGTCTCAGTTCTACATGCTCCAGGACACTAAGGATAGAGAAGCTCTCTCTAAATGTCTAGGTTTCAGAAAATTCCCCTTAAGATATTTATTTTTCTTATTAAAAGGCAGTAATCGAAGGCAAAGGGAAAGCACAGAACATGAAAAATGTCCTGCAGCAGGAAAAGGTAATATATAAAATACCAGTCAGATGTAGTCACACAGGCACAAGAGATAAAACAATGCTCTGAAAGATGAGGGCTCATTACCTTTTCTCTTGTGGATGTCTACACCTAACTCATTGTTAAGATCGTGCTTTTATCCATTTTGAGGTCTGTGATCATAATTTCATTCTGCCATCTTCTGATCAGGGATATAAAGACAAAAAAACCCAGAGCCTTTTATCAAATATGAAGAAGGCAGCAGTGATGTTAAAGCATGGGCAAGCAACAGAGAGCTTCAGAGAGCTGAGATGTTCAAGGAGCTCTTGAACACCCTCCTACTCTCAGCATTTTGCTCTCAGGGCAAAGATCATCTTACCACCAGAGCAGCTGAGTCATGCAACTCTGAGCTGGTTTAGATTCTTTCTACTTCTTTTTAATGTGAAAGAGTCCCTTCATGGCATTCATGAAGTTATCAAGCCTTGAACTCTGTGCTCTTTCAATTCTACATCACAGCTTCCTTTCAGCTTAATTTCTTTGCTGTCACAGCTTCTGACAATTTCAGTGTTTGTGGGTTTTTTGTATGGGTGCTGATAAACACTTCCCTTAATTCTCCTTCCCACCTACAGACTCTGTGCATAGCAGTGCCTTTTCCACTCTCTTAATAGATACACAGTCAACTTCTATCAGAATAGATACGAGTTGAGGAAATGAAAAGGAAAAATTACCATCATTTTTCTATACAAATTCTAATATTCTATATGCAATTACAGTAGAAAAATCTTTGTCTGCTTTTATTAAATAGCAGAACTGTACCGTGAGCCTTGAGAAATCTGTATATTAACATTCTGATATGGGGATTTTTATCAGCATATACAGGCGAAAGTTTAATTAATCTTCAAATGAATAACATACTTGCATGTGTAATCTGGCTACCTTCTAGGAAAATGAATTATGCTACTGTATATCAAAGAACTATGTAGAGGATGAATTGGAATTTCTGTATTCCATATGGATAATGTAAGCAACATAAAATTCTGGAAAACATTGCAATTAGATTCTAAATAACTTTACAGTCCTTAAGCACATGAATCAAGCTGAGAAATAATCTCCCTAAAACTCATTAATCAAATCAAGTACATAACATTCCTTAACTAATGCTGTCCATTCCATGAAATGTGTATACAGAAGGCTTTCTTTTTTACTTCTCTCATAACTGTTTATATGCACACTGAAGAAATATGCCCAGCACTGCTTGCAATTGTTCCAGTAAAAAAGTACCGTGAAAACAAACCTCTAATAAATAGATTCATTATTAGTAGGATGTATGAAGGAGATCATAGAAGCAAAGGTATAGAGAACTTTCTGGGTACAGCTTCTTAAGTAGTTACAAAAAAAACCCAGCCAAAACTGGTTGCAATCCACACAGTGCATTTCACTCAACCTGATTTCTCTGAGTTTCAGATTTTAAAAGAAAATAAAAACTGAAAGTGAAACTCAGCTTGAGAGCACTAGGTTTTATCTTGTTTTACATCAAAACCTAACAAAACTGTGAATTTTTCTTGCTTTCAGCATGAAACTATAAATCACCTCAGGTTTTCTCAAACATTTAATTAACCTTAAGGTCAGTTCCTCAGGGTTAAATGCTGTTGTCACTGGAGAAAATGGGATTTTTGCCATTGACTTCAGTGCAATCAAGCTTTGGCCCATAGTGAATTATTTAAGTGAAGCCAGTTAGTATGAGCTGGGGAATACTGTAAGATAAAACTGAATAATTAATTAGTAGGATTAAAGTAACAAACCAGGATATATTATTTAGAATTAATTATTCATCTACCTATATTGATTAGATTTGCTAGTGAAAAACTTTAAAACTAGCAATTTTTTCCCAGACTCCTTAGCATCTTTAAAATATTCTATGGGAAAGGTTCATAGACTAGGTCAATTATCCAAGTATCTTTGATTGATACCAGACAGAGTGGAAGGAAAAACTATTGCAATAACTCTTCAAATCCTTAGTTGTATTTAAGATAGAAATTCCAGAGAAATGGTTTTGAAGTGGAGAAAACATATAATGCAGGGTTTGAGTACTTCAATCACTCGTGCTAGCTTTTGCTGTAGATTTGTACTCAGAAATGCAGGTAGGCACTGGAAAGATTTTGGAAAATATTTTAGATCCTACTCAGAGTTATTTGTCTCACTGTACCTTTGATGCCTTGAAAGTATCACTTTTAGTTCCTTTTGAAACACACAAAGTAAATGTTGTAAATGAACCAGGTAGGTGCCAACCGACAGATCTGGAAGTGATTAACACAATCCAGAGCTTTAATAGAATTCTTTATAGTGATCACTATGGGAATCTCAATTGAGCCTGGAGGCCTTGACTCAACAAAGCATTTAGGCTCCTAACTTCCCATTGATTTCCCATTTAAATTAATGGCAAGTTTGGGCCTAAAGACTTCATTAAACTTGGGACTAAGTGATTAGACTTTGGTGATATTTTCAGGACACTGAGTTCTTGATCACTTACGGAATACTTGGAAAGGGTTACTTTGTGTTAGGGATTTCAGGTTTTCTGTTGGTAAATGCAAACCTACTTGTCACACTTTTCCAGCCTTTATACGTGTGGGTATGCTCTGGAACATCCAAGAACTGCAGCTCTCTGTGCCTCTCCTGAAATTGCACATACACCTGCCTCCATCTGTGTGTTCCAAACCTGTCTGACAGGTAGCTGTTTTGTAACTTATCACACTGACAGAAGGGCATGACAAAAAACTGTGAAAGAAGTGCAAATGCAGACTCTGTATGTTGGAATTGAATCCTGGGCGAACATGCAAAGGACACTGAAAGGGGACCCCAAGGCTGGTACAGCATTCTGCCTGTTTCTCTGAGGAAGCAGAATGTACCACTGGATTGAGAGGGCAGCTTGCTCTGGGGATGTGTCCGTTCTAGGCTACATGTGGGGAGCTGAACATCCTCCCCTGAAGTTTCATCCAACCCATCGGAAAAAGAGCATATATTGCCTAGAAATTGCATGCATAACTTCAGATACGTATTTCATTTGGGAATATTATATTATGGTGTCTTTAGAGATTACTATTTTACATGCATGTACTTAAAATCATTGATGATTTTATTAATCCACTCCTAAATCAGTTTCCATATTCATCTCTACTTCATTCATGTGCATGTTTCTGTCCAAACACATATAGACCATGAAAAGCCTGAGGTTCTGGAATAAAGCATAAGATGTTAAAAATACCATATACAATTGTAATAGTTTTAATATATGCTTTGCTAAATTAAAGCTCAGTACTTACTTCTGTAAGCACGTCATGCATTCACATCTTACTTTGTCCTGAAGAGCCATTGGCTTTTTTTCAAATGAGCAAATTAGAGTAAGTTCAGGCCCGTGTTTCTTTTATCCACCACATTTTTATGTAGAATCAATAGTTTTCTTCTTCCATCACAGGTAATCATAGTTGCTGTGTGATTTAAAAGCATCATACAGTTTTAAACAATCTGCTGATCTAAACTTTGTCAGCAAACAAATATACAGAATTATAGAAGCCATCTACTAACATTTGATTCTTAAAAATATAAATAAAGAATGATTAACATCTTTGGTTTTTCTGATGACTGTAGGGAAAAGCCAACCAAAGTAGTTTAAAATTATTGTCCCATGCTCCATTTCATTTTAAAAGCACTTGGAGATGGGTTCTTGATTTTTTTTTAATTCAATGAGCAGAATCTCTTTCACTGTAGCATAAGTATGATAAGAGACCTCACTCTTGAGACACACATATCTGATTTTTGAAATCCTGTATTCTTACTGTGTTATAATTCAATGTGATAGGTATGATTTTTGACATTATGGGATCTGGTTAGATCATAAAGGGTATACAAATCAAATAATATAGATTAGATGCTATGCTGGTCCATAACTGTTAAATGGGGTCATGCTTTCTAACTAGCTAATAGACTCTTATGCACTAAATTATTTCATGGAATTCAGTCCCATCAATTCATCATAACATTGACATGCATAATCTTAGGCAATTAATTTAAAAATTCTTCCCTCTTCTTTCTTCTGGTTTGGATGAATTGTTACTAAGGCAAATTACTTAGGTAGCTGTCAGTGCTAACAGCACTAATATTTTTAATTAGCAGTGGACTCTGCCTGACAAGTTACTATTCTAATTGGGAACAAAAATACTGGGATTTTAGTTTTCTTAACTGGTTAGACACAACAAGTGTTCATATTGTATCACAAAAACTTGTTTCTGCTCAACAATGACTTCCCACATAATCAGTCTGTTCTTGTGAGGCAGTCATGTGAGAGGAATTTGACATCCTAACACACACAATGAATTAGGGTTCTGAGTAACAAAGAGTATCTTCAATGCCAGTGGACTTTTCATAGGAAGCTTGAAGAACAGAATTTTGTACTGACACATTCAAAACCAGCAATAGGCTTATTTTCAAGAAATTAAGCCATTATAAAATGCTATATTATTATCAAAAGTCCAATTTCATTGCTCTGTTTGGAAAAAAATGTGTAATACCTTCAAACGTGTTGGGAGGCAAAGTCATCGACCATCACCAGGTTCCTGCTCCCTCTTCCTCACACCCAGCAGTCAGAGCAGTTTTACAGTTCCATAGGGCTGTGCACTGGTTTGGAAGAGAGACCCCTTAAAAACCTGACATAAAGAGTCAGATGAAGACAAAGAGCCATAGAGACTTGAATTGAAAAGCCTAAATGTCTTTCTACATGAAAATCCAAGTAATTCTGACAGATTTGTTATATAGTCAGATAATCTTCTGTATCACATCAATAACCTGATTTCTCATGCCAAACCTGAGATTGGGTTGGTCAGTCTCGAAGCCTAGTAGCACTACCAGGGAAGGGTGAACTTTACACGTGTATTAACATTGTCATTTAATACAAGAAATGCTATTATTTTTGAATGGATGCCAGGGTAGAAATATGGCCCTCTCCCAACACTCAACTGAGAAATTAAAAGGATTCTTCTTTAAAACTCAGTCTATGTTTCCTAGTCAAGGTAGCAGAACATTTATATTTGCATTATTTTGGTAATTTCTTACTTCTTAAGAAATCAGAATAAAAGGTGTTTCTGATTTTTTTTTAAATTGACAATAATGAGTAGGCCAGTAAATAAATAGAATGGATGACATCCTGATAAGCATTGTGTAAGAAATTATTATTGGATGAGTTTATAAATGCTTTAAGAGAACTTTATAAATGCTTTACTCTATTGGCTACTTGACTTTCATAAACACAACTCATCAGAATAAGTATTGTTAGTGTCAAGAAGGTTCATACAGAAAATTAATGTCATAATCAAAGGAAAATAATAAAAAAAGTGAAGAGAAAATAAATGAGGAAAATCTGACAGTGATAAAACAGGCTGAAGAGAAAGGGCAAGCAGAGAGAAGAGACTAGTTATTGTTATCCACAGTGAAAAACACTCATTGCCCATGTTACTCTGCAATTCCATCACCAGGTTTGGAAAATATGTGTGAAACACTCAGGTTTGATTTTGAAAATGTATAAGGTTAATCAGGATGTCTTGATCAAATTGTATATTTACAGTACATCGTTATCTGTCACAATCAATTAAAACATGAGAGACTTAAGTGGCCATAGAACACTTGGGAGGTCTATAATGTCCCTGATAAGAATGTACAACACCTCTTAATAGTGATGGAAATTAGAAGCATGCCTGGACAAGAAAAACAGACTTCTCTAGGCTTATATGTTTGAAAACTCCATGGAAATGCCAGAAAGTCCTCCTGTCAGCCAAAAGCTCAGCACTATCACATCTGATCTCCTCTGAATGACCTCAGTATCAGGATAAATATTGCCTGCCAGTACTACTGAGAAAAATATTTACAGACTTTTGTTGGAGAAATGTTTTCCTGTTTAGAAAAAAACACTCTCCAAATGAATGTTGCCATGACCTGGTAAGCAGGGGGAACACCGAGACTGCTGGTTATAATTAGCTGCTGCAGTTGCTTGCTGCTCTGAAGCAGTAACTGAGATCTGCATCAGGAGGAAGAAAAAGAGCAACTTGGGAGAAACAATAGGAAAAGTTCACTTTTTATCTTCCATTTTTGTCAATAAAGAATCATGCTAGGTGGAAGATTCTGGGGGTTTCTTTATGGCTAAATTGTTTTGGATTTTGTTATAGTTGTTGTGTATTATTTATGTTGGCTTTAGGGACCCAGAAGGAAAATCTCTCTTGAAATTGCTGCATGCCCATCACCTAAACATAAGATGGAATACAATGAGGGCAAACATGGTACCCATGAGATACGGGTTAAACTAGGAAAGCTTTGATAGCTTTGTAATTCAAACACAACTTACAATGAAAGCACACACTTATTTTTGTTTCAGTTTTAGTTATGGAAAAACAAGACTCACTCACTGGATAGATTTTCCCGGTCCCACACATCTCTTGTTAAAATATTGATATAAATGTTTTGCCTCTCTCTCTCTCTCCTCATCCACGCGCAGTACAAAGGTCACTGTGCAGAAGACATGCAGAGTTATTTCAGCTGCTCTGCACTACCTGACATGCTCTGCTAAGCACATCAACAATTTGGCCACTGCAGTAGAATTGGCAAGAATGGGGAGGACTCAGCCCCCCCTGCCCTGCCACGCCTCCCATGGATTTCTGGAGTTATTCTTTCTTAAGCTGTAAAACTCAAATTCCCAAGATAAATAAACTTCTTTTGAGGTCATCATCCTGGTACTTAGAGAAGTTTAAAACTGTTCCAAGATGCAGAGGCATTTCAGCCTTGGCTCCAGTGCTCAGCTTACTAACATGCACATTACAGAGAACTGAGGCTTTAATTTGCAAACAGAGCAGTGCTCTACATTTGTGTGTTTGCTTTGGTGGATGGTGGGAGAAGACAGACAACAAATATTATTTGCTGAGTTTTGAAGACTCTTTTAGACTTTGATTGGATTGATTTGCTTGAAGTTCATAAGTTTGGAAAAAAACCTTTAGCTATCCTGCACACAATTCCCAACTATTTTTTAATATAAATTTAGTATTTTAAATTCACCTCTTGTGTCCTAAACCAGATTTTGTCTTAAGCAGCTGTGATTGAATTGTAAAATCTCACCCTTGTGTCTGGTTTCACATCTGGCAACACCCAGCTAACAGTTACAACTTACTTAGAGTAATTAAAGAAGGTTTTTAAAAAGCCTGAATTAAATATAAAGAATAAATTATTAAACCTCTATTTTGTTTTCCAACCAAATTTACAGAAACTTTAAAAGTAACTGGGCTATCCAGTTATTTGTAAAGGTGTTGATCAAAATAAGAACATGCTGAGGAAAGTAAAGGCAAGCTTGTAAATGGGTGGGGACTGGGCAACGTTAAGCTCCCATAATTACTAGCCAGCAGTATGTCTCCACTTTGATGTCAACTATATGCTTTCTTTTGTCTCAGAGAGGAAGAAACTTCAAAAGATTTAATTTCAAGACAATAAAGGGCCTTGCTAATACATGTACAGACTTTAACTGCAAATGGAAATTTTTAGTGTCAAAGACATAAATGTAAGTGGGTCAGCTCTAAATATTCATTCTGTGTGTTATTTATGTAGCACATCCACCAAATATATTCTTTATATGAGTACTATATAAGGTATAGCTTATGAAAAATAATAATGATGAATTTTAAATGAGAAATTTATATCTTTGTCTCTATGATTTTGTATAATTTTAAAATGTCCGATACTTTAAATATGACATAATCTTAAAGGAATTATATGTATGAACAATTCTACTGACTTATAAAATATATAAAGCTACATATATAGAGGAGATGGCCATGACAGCCTATCATGTCATTCCTAGTCAGAAATCATACCAACATAAATACTTTTAAACAAGTATGGATATAAAAAATACTTTGTCAAACTAATTATTTTTAATTAAAGAATAAAGATCTGACAATGAAAATACTCTAAGAATATAGGATTGATATTAATGACATTATTTTCAATTACTCTATTAGCTTTTGGGTCTATTCTCAAATAATAGATAAAACCTATTAATGATACATTTCAGTGCTTTTTAAGATCTTGAAATATAGGAAGGAGAAGTAGACAAGAGTATGAGTGAAACTGTTCACACAACTGTACAAAGAGCCTGTTTTGATTGAACTTAAAATTTACTGAACAAACTGAGATAACTGCAGAGAAAAAAAGTGTGCTTCATTCATTATGGATGGAAGAAATATTTCATTTTCAGAAAGCTATTCTGAGAGCTAGAGGAACTTCCAGGGTAACATCTAGCAGAAGGTGATGTAGCAGAGGATGACATTCTTCTAGGAGACAGGAAGCATGAGTTTGGTCCCACCCTCTGCCTGACAGCATTCGAATGCTAATTTCCTTCTTCCCTGAAGAGAAAGCTAAAAACCAGATAATATGTCATTCCCAGGTGGGAATGAAATAATTAAATATACACTGAAACTCTCTAGTGTGGCTTTTTTTTGTTCAGTCTGACCCAAACTGATTACTCTACACACAAATGATTTGGATTCCAATCCCTTTCCCAATTAGAATTCAGTCTACTTTATCTACTGGTTATACTGTGGAGTTTTTTTTGTCTACATTCATTCATGCAGCAAAAAGCAAAGTCAGCTGATGTATTTCACGTAGCACTACAGAGTGCCCTTGGTTCTCATCTGGGCATCGTTAACAAAGCAGTGAAATGGGTCCTGTCCAGGCACCCTGTTACTGAGAAGACTATTTTTCTTTAAGGAATAGTTCCCAAAGTGCTGATAAATCCTAATCCTGGCCATTTGATGAGAGGTTTATATAGTATCTAACACATCACATTGAAACATACTTTTTAGAACAACTTCTGTTTACACATCATGTCTTCTCAACTGTTGTGGTCAGTTATCCTGTATTCTAAGAAAATATGGCTGGTTTAAATTCCTGTTGAAGACACCTCCTGAAGAAACATTTCTGAGATATGAAGGCTATTATCTCCTGTGAAGCAGATTTACTTTCAGAGATTCTGTCTTTGTGTAACAGTTCATGTCACTCAAACAGCAAGGCAAACAGCAGATTTGTTTCTCAATAGAAAACTGTCCTCTGACAAGACCTAAATTTCTCACCCACTTTTACCAAGTACTTTTGTACTCCCAGAATTATATCAGACTCTCTAACCGTATTGTATGAATGGGATTCAGGATCAGCTGTTTATGCAATAATACAATTCAGTATGCATTACCAAGAAGTCAAACTTTAAATCAAGGTGCCATTTGACAACAATTATGATTGGTTTAGATGCACCCAGGTCTACATTTATTTGGGAAATCTGCAGAGCAGCTACACAGTAAAGATGCTTAGCCTGTGGCAAAATGAAAATAAGCTAAAATGAAGGCTCCAGGCTCCCCAGTTTTGCTTTTATGTTGTGATGGGAAATCCAAACTGCCTTCTCAGTTATTTGTGAAAAATAAAAGCTTTGGTTGCGCTTTCTTAGGTCTGATAAAGCACTTCACATCCTCCAAGAAAAAACACACTGATCCAAACCACGTAACTGCAGAACAAACAGGAGTTTTGCCTGAAGGACTGAGCAGGGACTGCAAGGCTGGAACTCAGGTATCAGAAGTTTAATACAGAGATTTAAGTCGCAGCTATTCACCCGGATTTCTGCTTTCAGATTTAATGACAAGTTTTAAATAGATGCCAACAGGAAAGCTTTCCATTGCAGGAACTAAACTGATTGCAACTTTTCAGATGCCCCTTTAATTGTGGCTTACTTTTGAGCCAGCTGTTGTGTCCATACTATAAATTGGAAGAAAACAACTGTGGGGTGGACATTTAATTCTGTGTCTCTCGATAGCAAACATTAACCACTGGTCTGCTATCGGACCACCTGCAATGTGTTAGTCATTACAGAGGTCACTGTTACTGAACATTTTAAACTGTGAATAGCTTCAGTTTAAATTAGGTGTAAAAAAAGTCATTTCCTTTCAGTGATAAACTAAAACACCTGCAGCACAGCTCAGGTTTACCATGAGAGACATAGACTCTCACTCTGAAGTTGAACTGACTGTTCAAGGACATACAAAAGCACAGTTTTATAAGATAAGATCTTTCTAACCTAAATTATTACTGTGTTGCCAGATTAGGTGATTATATGCACAACTATTTCCCTACATTGCAAGTTACTCTTGGAACAAGTGACATTTTCTGTTGTGGATATATTACATGACTTCTGTCCTCAAGTCACTCGTAATCTAATTTTTTCTTTTTACCTCAAAAAAAAAAAAAAAAAAACCCAAACCAAAACAAACAACCCAAAAATGAAACAACAAACAAAACAAATCCAAACAAAAAAACAACCAAGCAAACATAACACAAAAAAGAAAAACCATTTGTTCTGTCTTCCCTGTGTTGTCCTTTTCCTAATATAAAATTAAAAACATTGCATTTTAAATCTAAAGGTGGCAATATTGCAGCTGTTTCTGATTGCATCAAATTTTAGCTTATATTATTCGATGCTATTTGCAATAGGTTCTGTGAGCCATGTTCAGAAGTGATGTACAACTGGGGCAATGAAGAACTGTTAAGAGGTTGGGTAAATATTAAATTGATCCAGTGCATTGGCACAGATGACAGCAGACCATTCTCCATGTACTCTGGGACAGATTCTATTAACTTCAAAATTTGACCATGTGACTTTTTTAAAAATAAAGACATGAAATCAAGATATTATAATTAAAACGTCCCAAAGACTAAGGACTGTGAAATATCCAGACTGAAAATGTGGCTCTTCAGACTCTGTATTTTACACTTAATCCACAAGATGTTTAAGCCTCAGTTTTACACTCAAAAACTTATTAGTACAATTCCAAATGGTTTGATTATGTGGTACATGAAAACAAGAGAGAGAAAGGCTGGCAAGGTACTCATTTATCTGCATTTATGACTCTTTTCATACATTCAAACACTGGATTAAGTTTAATTCTCATCCTGACAAACGAATTTTCTACTTTAGTTGGCTCACTTGAGGGTGCATTCTCTCAAAATTTGCTGAGATTGCAACTTGCAACATTTGTTTTCAGCAGTCTGTATGTAATAAAGTAACTTTGAAATGCAAGGTTTATTTTAGCTGAGCCCCCAGTATGCCTTGCTGAAGTGCATATCACCTTTCCCAAGATGCTGAAAATAAAAAATCTTGAAAAAATTATTAAATACTTATAAGTAGATGAAGAATGGAAAAGAATCAGGTTTGGGAAATTTTCAGGAACCAATATTCTGGTGTTAGTATTGTCCCACCTATTACTGCAGTCTTAGTGAGTGTCACTTCTGAAGAAAAGCACAAAGATGAGCACTACAGAGGTTAGTTTGAAATATCAGAGACAAGTGACCAAGGGATGCCTTTTCCTTCATTTTCCAGTATCTTAGCATCCCCAGTAGTTAACTGGAGCTTGGCAAATCATAACAGCTGAGTGTTTGACCCCTGAAGTTTCATGTGTGTTTCTGTCTGTATACGATGTAATTAGGAGTTTTCACCTTCCATAGTCCAACCTGTTATTATCAGTGATTGCTGTAAAGACAAAATCTGCCTCCCAAGTGGCTTTTTTCAATCCTCCATAAAACTGAGCACTGGTGTGCTAACAGGAATGAGGGCTGAAATGTGGGAACCAGCCAACCTTTCCCAGTGTCACATCAAACACAACATTGTGTGATCATTGACAGATTTCCCATGCTGAAGCAAGCCTGCCATGGAGATAATAAAATGCTGAAACCCATTAATAATATTCCCACTATTTTCTCCAGGCAATGACTGTCAAATGAATGACCACACATTTGGTGGATAAGTGTCCAGGAAACATTTCACAAAGCAGCTGCTTTTCTATAGTCCTGTTTGCAGAACACAGGATGAACACAACTTACTTGAATATTTCCAGGCAACTACTGATTCTCTCCATGGATATTTATAATTTCATGATATATTTGTTTTTAAAAAATATAATTCCTCAGTAACTCTACTCTTTTTGTAAACGTATCAAATTTTGCAAGACAAGGAATAATGTCCTTTGATCTGTTTTAAAATTACAGTAGCCAATATCATTAAAAGTAATTGAAAATTACTTTTAGAAACAATAAATAATACCAATAAAAATTGAACAAAACATTTAAAAATATGAGAATTCCATCAATACAAATTCACCAAATAAAATATTATTATTTGAAATGACTTGAAACTAAACTCATGCAAATGCCCATGTACTGGTTAAAAAGAAAAAAAAATAAAAATAATTAAATAAGCAAACTTTTATTCAAATGTTACTTCTTTCTGGAGAAAATTTGAAAAAAATATTCCACAGAAAACATAATGCACCAAGGAAGAATATGGTGCTCAGCACAATCAAAGGAACGGGCTCTGTATCTGACTCACAATCAGTTTTTGGCTTACCTCTCAAGAACATGAAGGATTTTTGGAGAGCCATAGACTGATCATCAAATATTTAGCACCTGCAAATGCATAAATTAAGAGAGCAATCCTAGAAGACAGTCTGGCTTTCAACCCTCTCCTTAAAGCCAAGAGATTATTCTTATCTTTGAAATACCATTTCTTTTCCATTTACCTTCAGAATAAATCTCCCAATCCACTGCAGGACAGCAAACCTCTCCTCCATTACTGAAGTTGCTTTCACGGTTATAATCTTCTTACATAATATTTCCACAGTAATTTTTAACCTGACATACAAAGCATGCTAACTTCTGTCAATAGTACCCAGAATCTTATTGCTTCCTTTCACACTTTCAATTTCTTAAATGAAAAGTGCACAACACACAAAACTGTGACACTGCAAGGAAGCTCGTGAACCACCCTGCACCAAGACCTTCCTGATGGGCTTTCACCAGAGTTTGTGTTGTTTCTCTCTCTCTTTTCTGCCCTATCAGGCCTGGAGGGAACTGAGGGAGGATAACATCTCTGCTTCTCTCTGGTTATAAATGATACAGAGCCTCAGCCAGGGCAGATTTTTGTTCCAGAGGCTGGAAACTGGGCCAGTGTCTGTTCAACTGGCCTGTACACCCACGTGGAGCTCTAGATCAGCCTCCTCCACTTCACTCAGTGTCACTGGTGGAGTAGGGCAATGCTCCTTGTGGCTAAGTTTGGCCAACAACAAGCTGAGAGTTGGCAGTGATCAATAGAAAATATTTTTGCCTCTTATGGACTGTATTCTTTAAACACCAATACCATTTGCTCACTAATATTGAGGACTCCTCAAACTGCAGCTTGCAACACCAACTGAAATAAATATATACATTGTTCAACTTGACCTTATAAACATGTGAAAGAGCTGAACATTTGTCTCAATACATCATGAACACTGTACAAATATTTTCCAGATTAATCTGTTGCTAATGCCATAGAAAATCAGAAGCAGCCCACTGAAGCCAGTGGAGATGTGCCTCCTAAATATGTCTCTGAGTCAGACAATCGTTTGCTTACAGCTTCATTCTGTGGCCTTTGCAGTGCTGGTAATGCTGCAATGAAGATTTCAAGACACTAAAACAGAAAAATGAAAGATAGCAGCTATGAGACTCCACACCCCTTAGAAAACAAGCCTTTATATTATCTGTAACATGAGAACAATCTCCATTCAAAATAAAAAGAACATATGAAATATATTTTAATGACATTTGGGGAATGCTAATCTATAGCTACAGTAAGCCATCAAGGACTGAGGTATTGCTATTGCAAACAAAAGTTGCTCTCAAACGTAAAAAAGGTGTTTGGTTGGGTTCTTTTAAAAAAAAACCACATCAGCATCATGCTGTATGCTCTATTCAGAACAGACTGTTCCCTGACCATGGAAATGGTTACTGTAATTGTACTCTTGAGTAAGAATGAGCCTCTGCAGGAGCTGACCCATGAAAGTCTGCAGAATACTTGAGGGCAGCAACAGTGTAAACTTATGTTGTTGTAAACATGGCCCTTAATCCATCAAAAGAAAAACATATGGATTCCATCTTTATTTATTTCTACAACAAGTCAGAGTCATCATGACATCTTTAAATACTTTGAATATCAACATGCTGACTTATGAACTAAAAAAGGCAAAACTTGACTCCATTAAAAGAAAAAGCCTCTTTTTTTGACTTAATTCTCAACAAAAAGCAGAGCTTTCTAAACACTGCATTAAAATTAATAAAGCTGTTTCGAAAAGTCCTAATTATTACAGCTGCAATAATTAAGAATTTGGCTACAACTTTGAGTCATGAAAATCCATCAATCTACATAGATTTCATTTACTAAAGCTGCTATATATATGCAAATTCTTTTAAAGTTTGTCTAATGGAAAAAAAGTCACTTGATTAAACCATATGCATGAAGCAGTAATGAACATACACAACAAAGAGAAAAACCCCCTCAGTGTATGATAATGACCACACTTTATCCAGTAAATATACAATATGATTACTGAATGTAAGGACAAAAAGAGATTTTAACACAGCCACTTGAATATAAAGGAAAATATATGACTGAACTGGCCATTTACCAAGAGTACTATTCTTTATGAAATGCAATCATGCATCTCTGTTGTGACCAGTTGCTGTTAATATTTCCTTGCTATTTTAGACCAATTTAATCAGAGATGCTACAGGTCTGTCTTGCTCCTGCCTTGGCCAAGCTTCTTCTCTCTCTTCCCTACACCAGCACTCCTGTTCCTCGGGCTGCACAGTAAGTCAGTTCCAGCAACTGAAATAGATAAAATACTAAAAACAAATAAAATATTAAAAAATAGATAAAATATTTTGAAAACCAAACAAGTTTTTGTCTGTCTCAGCTTACCAAACCATATTACTCTCTTTAAAGGCAGCAAACATGTAAGGATAGGAGAAGGGCAGGACCATGAACCATCTGTAGAATTACAGCCTAAAGATAAATTAATCCATGTATTTGTGTACTCAGAAAAGAGGCAGGGCATCCTGGGTAAAAGCAACATCAATATCTCTCTGATGGCCCTAGAACTAATGGTCTGTACCCATTAGCAAATATGGGGGAGAAGGGAGGGAATTCTAACAGGTTGGGCAATGGAGATGGACCAGCGTATGTGTATGGGGTGGTGTTTATTTGCCCATATATCCAAGGCAAATAAATATGTACCCAACTTGAAGAGATAAACCCGAGAAACAACAACATAAAGATCATTAGTGCTGTTTCTTAATAAGATATGGGACATCAGTTTGCAAAGTATGTAAGTACAAAAGAAAAAAAAGAAAACAAAAAAAAAAAGGAAATAACAAAAACCCCACTACCACCAAAAGCCCCACCACAATCTTACACTGTCTGTGCACAACATCCCAGCGTGGGGCAGGGAGGTGCTGGCCAGTGTCAGCATGGCTGGGGGACAATTCCATCTGGAGCTCTCTGTCCTGCACAGGTCACCTCACTGTCAGAGACTGGGAGCAAAGAAGGGAATTCAGAGAAAAGCAAGGAAAGGAGTTTGGTGAAGGGAAAGAGATTTATGAGGAAAGATTTAAAAGAGGTAACAAACTGGCCAAATAATGACTAGGTAGGGGATATGAGGCATGGTAGCAGTCTATAAATATTTCAAGATATAAACACACAAATAGGACAAAAGAATTATCTAATGATGTTCATGGAAAATAACTAGGAGTTAGAAGATTAATGTAAAAAAAGGAAAAATGTAGATTAAATATCAGGAAAACCTCTTGAAAGTAAAATGCCTTGAACTGGCTGAAGAAAGGAAATGATGTGTAGATCCTCTCAAGTATTCAGCAAATGTTGTAACAAAATAAAACAGTGCATAGCAAGTGTACCGTGGTGAAAATGCTTGTATTTACATGGAGAACAGAAACTAAAGTATCTTTAGCCTCAATAAAGTAATCTTAAATTTATTCAATATTAATTCACTTTAAAAATAAATCATCTTACTAATTTCCGATATTCAGGTGGCATTAACATTACATGACTTAAATATTTCTATAGGTTAATAATTTTTAGATTGTAGAACTATTTGAAGGTTTAATTGTAAATCCTGTTAATCTAGTGACTAAATAGATTTTGTGTATAAACAGGCACTTTTTTCCATCTAATTTGGAAAATTTTTGAAATTGTAAAAAATGTTAGAGAATTTCTTAGGATGGTTTTTCTTTATTTATTCCAGCATATCAGAAAAAGTATATGGCATTATTTAGCCTACTGCTCAAAATTGCAGCATAAGTTACAGCTCTTAAAATTCTTCTCTATTTTCCTCATTATGACTATTCCATTCAAACAAACCTTATATTTATATTGGTATAAAACTACCTTTATAAAAATACCAGTGTCTTTTGTTTACATAGAAAATTTATAATTTAAAAAAAAATCTTTTGAACTTCTGTTTCCCAGGAGTTATATGTATTATTATAACAAGCAGAATCCATTCTCCCTTATATTACTCTTTTTATCAGTTTTAATAGAAAATTTTATCTAAATCCTGCTTTAAACATTAAAAGTCCCTGTGTAGTAATAATTCCTCTAATCTTAAATTAGCTTATCTGTCCTAAAACAATGGTATTTAAGATCTAAATATTTCTGTTTCTTGACTAAGACCACCAGAAAAAAATCCACTGTTCCCTTAACTTAAGTTTTTCTTAATAGAAATTTAACCTTCTATTAAGGTTTTTATTCATAATCCGATGAAAAGTTTGTTAGTTAAAACCCATTATACCAATTAACAGTGAGTCAACAAGGTAGGAGATATGGAAATTTGCAAACGTGAGCAGTAGCACTACAGAAGGAGCTACCACGTTCTGCAATTTTATTCTTGAGACTAAAATATTATTTATCTTTCTCTGCATGTCTGGCTACTCAAAATCTAGTTGATGAAAACGCTTAAGTTGTCTTAGCTAATTAATGAAGGATGGGTGCATGTGTGGATGTGAGTATGCACGTGTATCAACAGACTGGACACCAAAAGCTAGAAAGACTTGCAAAGAGAAATTTCTGACAATATTTGCCCAAGTGTGCTTTCTTAGGGCCCAGTCCAACCCAAACGAGACTCTGCTGGCCATGAGGAGCTCAGTAAACTTCCTGTGTGAGGAATTCCAAGGCAAGCTGAGTGTGCTCTCAGCTGAAACCTGCTCTGTGACGCAGCAGCCTGGCTGCTGAGCCTGCCCCTGCTGGGGTGGCACAGGGGAATGCATTCAGCCAGCTGGATAATGACAGCCACACAGATCTGACACAGGCAAATCTAACAGGAGCTGGAGAAAGTCACCACATTCTTTAGGAAGGTCACACGTTGTTTAATTTGTTGCTCAGGTTCTGGCGGTTTTACTGGGAATCCTTTTAGGTAGCTTGATATTTATTTTTAACATCTGTCTGTGTGAAATGTGTGGAGGAGCTGTTGTTTTCCAGCTTGGTAGCAACAAGAGAAAAGCTGATGTCAGAAGAAAGTTTAAAAAAGCTGCTCTCAGGACAAAGTCTCAAAAGCTACAGAATTCCTGCATACATCATTTCCTAGAGGAAATATAGTGCAGTCTCATGTATGCACAGGGTATGTGCACACACATGCACAAATGTGTGACAAAGGGATCACAGATGATATTTAAAATGTTATTGAGTGCTGTCATACGCATGAATAGGATTTTGTGGTTTATAAGAGGTAAGCAGTCATTTTGACAATGAGAATGATTTAATATAACAATGAATTGATATAATATCCTGTTATATATATATGAATATCGCTTGAGTTCATATAGCAAATACATTTTTGCTTAAATAATAACATTATAATTTAGTTTATAATGTAAATGTGAGATAACACTGCAGACATCACCAGAGTCACATTCACAGATATAGCATATTTTTGTACAAATAAGAGCATATAACACAACCCCTAATATTTTGTTACTAACCTTTAGAATTAATTGTCCTCCACAAGTGATTTGAAGTTGAAATATGGCATGATACAGATCTAAAATAAATATTTTAGCAGTTCTATGATAATGACTTCAGTTAAAATGCAGTTAATAATTTGCCATACCCTCTGGCTTACAGTTTGATCTCCCATATGTTTCAGGTTGTCTCTCCCACAGGACAAAGCACACAGCCCTTCCTCAGCCCCCTGATTGGAGGCCACGGCTCCAGTGAATCACTGTTTTCTACCACAGTAGATGTGTGAAATTCAGTTTCTCAGTCTTGTAAAACCTCTCACCAGCAGTCTTATATTTACATGTGGTGGGCATTATCTGGTGTTGTAGAGATGAAAGGCACAGACACCTGAAATGCAGGAAGGATCAAAACAGGAGAGTCTGTGAGAACTTTATCTAACACCAAGAACATGTTAGGTATACTGAAGATAAAATTACAAATATAAATAACCTTTCCTTATGAAAACAACTTACTTGTTTGAATCACCATTTCAATAATATTTCTCCTTTTCTCTGGTTTTACCTTATTGAACTGAAATATTAGTACTTTATAGTCTTTTTCATTCCATAATTATTGCAAGTTCAATTATGCTCTTGCATATGTCAAGTACACTGCAGTCTAATTTAATCTTCATTACACATTGCCATATTCAATTATACATGCTATCAGAGTGTTAACACATATTTAAACCTGTTATTCCTTTGTCACTGATTTACAAAGAGGTACCTGAAAAGAAGCAGATGTCATAATTCTGTGCTTATGCAGCTCATTTTATACTAAGTCTCAACGTAAATTGCAGATGAGCAAGGCATGTCCTGAAATTAATGTAGTGATAGTACACTAATGCTGTGATTCATTATGGTTTGTCAATGTGCTGCACTTCTGGAATGTGTGATAAAATTATATTAATACTGCACAGTAATGAGATTAATGAATTTGTACATGGGGAAGAATAATGGTTCCCTTTGTTAGGCTATTGAAAAAATAACATATAGGTAATTAAAAAGAATTAGTCAAACTCCATACAACCCCATTTATATTAAATTAATTTGTCTGGCTTCATTTCTAATAATTGATCACTCTCTGTAAATTATAAAGCAATCTTCAACCATATGAACTACTACTGTAGGAGGAGAGTTTCCAGAGTGTTATGAACCATCAAGGTGGTCCCTGTGGGTTCATATTAATTAGGGTTTAACAGTTTGGAAAATTGTAGCAATATTTTATGATTCATGTAATTAAACTCTGTAACAAAACGTCACAACTGCTAGTTATATCTGTGCCTATGATTTATATCTTACCCTTGTTTCAAAGGAAGCAGCAGTAATGAAATATTCTTAAACACACAGACAATCAAAGGAAAAATGTACTGGTTGTTTTTAGTGTTGCTAACTAATCACATTAGCATTTCATTGCCTCTACTTCAGGCACTAATGGCCACCATCAGACAGTGCAAATTAGATTAATTTAATATTCAACATCATAAGCTTTTTCAATAAAGTCTTGATTCTGATCTCTGACTCGTTTTTCTCCTCTGTAATTCCACTTATTTCAATTGAATTTTCTCCTCTTTTCTCTACCAACAGTGCAGAATCTAACCCCTTCCTTCTTTGGTTCTCTGATACAGTTAAGCAAAAGCTACTTCTGTAAATTTGAAGTCACAGATCTTCTACACAAAACAGAACTGCAGTCTAATGTGACTGATGCTGAATTTCAGAGACTCACTGTATCAAATCGAAAGACTCTGAAAATGGGCTCTCTTCTGGAAAATGTTCTGTCATATTCAGTTGCTTAGACAATTAATGTACTTGAGATATTGCTTTTCTTTTCTTGTTGCTGAAGTTTCTCAGTTTTAAATTTTTGTTACTAAATATTAGCACTGAAGAGGAACTTTTAAAGTGAAATTTTGTTGCTGAAAAAAGGTATATTTTTTTTAACTGAAGAATTTGCAAGAAAGCTTTAACTTTGACTGGTATCTAGAATCTAAAAAGCGTATTTTAAAAGACACGCAAAATTATTAGCACTCTCAGAATAAAAATCAGCTCTTTTTTTATTTAATGATATCCTATTGTACATTGGTTCTTGGACACCCAGAAACAACCTCTGTCCTGCTGTGTGTCAATTGATGGCACATCCTGCTCAGTGGCTCTGAGATTTACAGCAAATGGTGGATCAATCAAGCTGGGAGATGTCTAAGATCTATAAATTTGTCCATAATAAAGACAGTTCTCACAAATCAGATACTAGGTTTGCGACTAACACAAATGAAGGGATCATGAATAAAAAAACTCAACAGTTTTCAAGGTTATACTTATTTCTATACACAAATTTAAGCTACAAAGCAAAACTTTGGCTTTAAATAACTGTTTGGTTGTTGGGGGTTTTATCCGAAATTCTAAAAATTTCTCCCAAAAAAGCTTTAACCTTTTATTTTTCAGACTGAAGGATATGTCACAGCTGTCTCAGCCTGTGAGCTGGGGCTTGTGGAGAGAGTGCACATGGCTTGCATTGTGTGCAATGTACTCTGATGTGCTTTGTGGATTAATAGGATTCTTCTGCTTCTACAACAATACAAAATTTGGTTTTCTGGTAGAAATACTATCTGTTCTCAATGATCCTTGTTCTCAGATATCACAGTAATGGGCATCAAATAAGTACCAGAGGAGAACACTGGTTAGTGCAAATGAGCAACAAATGTAAGGCTTGAAGTGGGACCACAGAAGTCCATTGGATTGACCTGCAGGCTTCAGACTCAGCTCTGATTGTGAAAGGGCAGAGTGCACCAAGCAGCCTGGGAGATTCTCTGGGTGAAAGAGGGCAGCACCTGTGTTAGGGACACTGGGTCTGTTCTGTAAGGTGACAGAAATCCCACAACTCCTCTATGTGCATTTTATCCAAAATGGGGAGGGGGTCCAGAGAAATGGTGTGTCAGTCTCTGCAATCTTTGCCAAAAGCCTGGTTCCTGTCAGGTAAATCAAACATGCAAATTACTATCTTTATAAGGTACAGCATTCTTATTCCATCTTTGAATTCCTCATCTTACTAATTTTTCCTACCCACTCTGTCACTGAAAAGTGAGTTTTCAGTTCAGGTGTAAGCACCCCTAAAATCTGCTTTAGCCATGTAAATAGAAATATACGCCATAATTACAGGGGGGAAAATTACTCTCATCTGTTGGTATTCACATTCCAGCTTTACTTTTTGTGATTTGGTTGGTTTTCCCCTCTGTATTATTATGCTGTCTTTTTCCTGGGAGTAAAATTTAGCCTAGGGTTTATAGGTGCAATAGATAACAATTCTATCCTAATCTAGTTATGACAGGTTTAATATTAATGGGACTAGGTGGAAAATCAGTTTCCTGACAAATGATGATAAAGTGAAATCTTTAAGCAATAATAAAAATCAACATGCCATATCACGTCGCCAGTCATTCAAAAGTGACAAGCAGAAACAATCTGCTGAGACAACATCCAACCACAAGCATAATCACATTTATGATTTAATTCCCATTTAACATCAATCACATCAAATTAATAACCACTCTCAAAGAAAATTAAATCCTAAGTGTATTTTTCCTTTAAAGTGTTATGATCAGAGAAGAAAATCCTAATTAAATCTTCAACCAACTACATGTTTTATACATGTGACACTTGTAACTTGGCCAGCATTGTGAATTGGCCCCATGTGGATTTTCATCATAAAAGAAACTGACAATCCCTTCTAGCAGCTGCCATAAGTTTGATTAACATGTAGCATATCCTTCTGTGAAAGTTCTTGTAAAGATTTTCCATTACTTTAATGACTGTGAAGCCATTTTGGTTTAGGAAAATACCAGGCTATGATGGTTAGTGTTTGACACGCAACTCGGAGACAAAGCTTCAAGCCAATGTTTATTCTGCTCTTCCTATGAGTGTTTGTCAACAACAGACATCCTGCTCATACCTTGTTTCATCTTCCCAAGTGACTTATTCAACTGGCAAGGGCACTGCAACAATAATTTCTCTAAGTTACTGTTGTGATTTAACCCCAGCCAGCCACTAAGTCCCACACAGGTGCTCGTGCCTTACTTAGAGCATTCTGTGATTAGGATACACAGGAATTCTGCATATACTACACCAGGATTTAAACTTTTAAACTTTATGCAGCCCCCAGCACTTTGATGTCTGAGTGGCATATGAATGCAGCTGCTCATTTTCATCTGTAAAAGTGAGTCTGGACACCTCAGGACATAACTTGGTACCCAAACTGTCCTTCAGTGGTGCAGCAGCCTCTGCTGGGAATATCCATGTACAAACTAGTGCCAGGATTCTGTCTATCCCTAGGCATTTGGTATGTCTCCTGTTTCTCAGCTAGCAGAGGATTTGGTAATGTGACAGAAAAGCTTTCCATCACTGTTTCAGATGAATGTGCTTTATAGAGACAGGAGACACTGCTTTAAATATACAGTAATTGAAAGTTTAGGAAAAAAATTAAAAATGCATATTAAGTACTGAAGATACTCTTGGTGTTCATGCCAGCCCCTGTTACTCTTTTAATTTCAAACAATGTTCAAGCCACTTAAAAATTCCTAGTGTAACACACAGGCTGGTGCTCTTGTACTTCCTACATGCCATGGCAAAATAGTTCTTTATTTAAAGACGAAATTGCAGATGCAGGAGATTTCTCCCCTATGAAATTTTTTTGCTTCCCATTCACAAAAGGAGAAACTTGGTCAAAGAATGTGTTTTGCAGAGAATGAATCAAGTGCAATAGTCAGCATGTCCTTTTCTGCACTCTTTTAATAAAGTTACCAAGCCAATACAGTTTTTTTCAGGGCCACAGATTCTGACGTAGGTCAAGCAAAAGTCAGTCATGATAAACCAAATAACATACAACATATCCAAAACCAGTCTTTGTAAATCACAGTCCTATGATGACAACCAATTCCTTATGGCCTTTTTAATTATAACATTACAGAATCTTTTAACATGGAAGCCTGTTATTATAGATTCTGCTGAAATATTCAGGGCTAAGTCAAGATGTGAAGACACCTTTTTGAGACAGAATATTGGCAAACACTCTTTCCCATGCCTTACAGCAAGAAAAACAATCTTGCTGCAGCTGTTGTGTTTATTACAACATTCATGCTATAAAAGCATTACCTGAGCACAAATTAAATTATTTTTATTTAAACCTCCCAAACTGAGAGGCACATTTCTTCACATGGTTATGAGATCTCCAAGGCCTACTGTGGATATCTGTCATAAATTGGTTAATTCATTCTCACTTAAAAGTTTCCTCAAGTGTCAAGCCCAGATTTTTGTCACTGAGGCTGATCTTGTGAGTCCTTTCAGCATACCAGTGAACAGCTACTCACATGTGCAGCTCCAGTGTCTTCCCAGGCACTGGAGGGGAATGGCTGCACTAAGTCATGATCTATCCCTCACTGAATCATACTTTTTTATAACTTTCCTGTGGCCTGCATCTCTGCCATTGTGCATTTGTGTCTATAGAGATGCATCTGCCTTCCCACACGTCTACACAGATTGAAACAGAATTAGGAAGAATTGGTGGAGATCCTGATCTATGAGTTTTAAATCATCAGCCATAGAGAAATAGATGTTACTGGAACCATAAGAGTACACTGAATTTCTATCTCATAGGAAAAGCTCAGGTCTTTCAAGTGAAATGAATTCTGCATTCACAGCTCAGGGTGAGCAGCCCTCCTCTGGCTCCAGGGCAGCAGGTTAATTTGTTGTGCCAGTAGCTTTATTATGCAAGACACTAAACTTGAACCTTGCAAATTATTTTATTAGTCTTTGATCTATGTATACATTTTTTCTAAACTAGATTTGAATAAGATGCATATGAGTAACCATGCAAACAAGGATGATCCTTTTGCATCCTACAGGTCATGTGACTACCAGAAAAATCCAGATTAATGAATCTCCTCCTTGCACCTTTCCACCTCTCAATTATTGTTTTTCACCTCTTTATTAACTAAAGCTCATTTATTTTTGAGCTCAGCTTGCCCAGCCCTAGTATGAGCTGGCAGCAAGGAGTGTTAACCAAATGTCTCACAGAGGGTGGATCAGCACTTCCTCCCAGAGTTAAATGCAGGAAACCAGTCACATAAGCAGGAGGCTTGAGAGTCTTAGCAGTGGTTTTAGGGGAAATTAATCTTGTTCCAGGGAGTAAATCTACATGGTGAAAGCTGGATCAAAATAAAACACTGTACTAACAGTGCAAGCTGGACATCTTGTACTACCAGAGCAACTTCTCAGGGCTGTCTTGAGTTTCACACAGATAAATGCTTTAAGCCACCTATACCTAAATAATCCATCAGCTTTTTTTTCAGCTCCTTTCTCCTTTTATTCTATTCCTAAATCCCAATGGTTTAATCTGGGATGCACACAGATATGCCACATTCTGTTTTATCAAAAATATTCTTAATCTGATAATATGTACAAAACACACCCAATGTTTTGGACCACTTTGAGCTTGCTGATCCTCTTGACTAACCAAGAACATACTTTACAAAGATTCTCTCTATTTATTTTCTGAAGTGGTTTTATGTCTTGCTCTTGAGATTGAAACTTATGATAAGATCATGTTCATCTAAGATTGGAACTGCACAGATCATGTTATCAGATTTACATTAATGCTGCATAGGCAGGCATATAAAAATTTTCAAAAATTGGCCAAACCTTAACAGTAAAGTTAACAACTTGTCTGCAAAACAACTTTCACTAGATGTCCCCTTGCTCACTATACACAAAAAGCTTTGAGGGTCACCTGCATTCTGAGAACAGCAGTTAAAGGTTTATATTTAATTCCTGCAGGACATCTGCCTCTGGCCACTTTTTTCATCAATTAAAACCTGACTTGGAAGCTGTTATCTGTGCCCTGGCCCATTGCATCTTGCTCCTACTTTTTCCCTGTTTAGCAGGGTGTCACTGACACTTGCCATGTGCTCTACTCTTACACGGGTAGCTGTGCCTTTAGCAAGCATCTGACAAAAGAGCAGGGCAGATTTTTGAATGAGTGCTTGGTAGTTAGGTGCTCAGCCCATACTGACTGTTAGTAATTTCCCTTCCAAAATTATGCTTAAAATAGACAGTGAGAAATGCTGTCCCAATCAAATGATCTTGCTTTAAAGACATGTGGAGACAAGACAAACTGTAGTCAACTTTAATCCTGTCTTTCATAAATAAATATAAAGGAAAATTATTGCAGTAAAATTTAGAAAATTATTCTTCTTTAAACATAAGCCTAATTACAAATGAACATCAGCTATAGGCTATCAACTAATGCTGTTTATTACATTGATTATAACAGGGAATCCCTAGGGCTAGTTGATGAAATAAAGATTTAATCTGAGGGTAAAGCACAACAACAAAAATGTAGCTAATTGTAAACAATAGTATTCTAAGTCCAGCTGAGTCCATCAATATGAAAACAGAAGTTAACCTCATCCTTCCACTACTATAAACATATTAGATGCTATTTATTGTGATTACATGTGTGTGGCCTGTTACAGCCTAAATAGGAACATTTTCGTGACTGAAAGATATAAACATCAGATAAGTAACATCATTATTCCCATTCGAAGGATATAAAACCTAAATATTAATTTTAATAGTAAGATTGGAAAATTGGGAAATCACCCACACCAAAATCGTTGCAATAATATCCTTTGCTAATAAAATATTTGAGTTTCACGAAGATTAAAAGTACAGGTGGGATTCAGCAGGGGTTTATATGCTGTCCTGACACATGTCATAAACAGATTTTATAGAAAAAAGAATACAGATTTTCCACCAAAGCAGAATGAGTCACAGTGATGGGAATTAAGTTAAAAGATATTTAAAAAAAACAAACAACAAAACCCACCCTGTGGAAAACATTGCTTGTAACGAGAGAGAGGAGCAGGACCCCCAGCAGGGCTGTGGACAATGCCCTGTCACTGCAGGTAGGGAGGCCACGTCACTGCCACTGCCACTGCCACTGCCACTGTCCAGCTGTGCCCTGGGGGTTCAGACACTCACAGCAACTCCCCTGGGGCCAGTCTGAGCTCAGCAGACCAAATTCACCCAAAAGCACCCCAAGGAAACAAAGCCATGTCACCAGCAGAGTCAGACCGTTCTTGAAGGCAAAGCAGCTGCTTTGTGGAGCCAAAGGCAGGAGCCCCCTTTGTGCCATGCTGAGAGCTCCTGGGCTGAGCTGCATCCCCTCTGGGCTCAGCATCTCCCAGTAACTTCTGGCACTTGGTGCAGACCTCAGCAGGACTCCAGTTCCAGTCCCATGGGCTGCACAATTTGAATATTCTGTTCAGCTGTCACAGACACCCATTACCAAATCTGAGAGAAAAGTGACTTTGGGGTTCCCTGTTCTGTGCCTGTACAAGACTTTTGCTTTGTCAACTCTTGACACCCAAAAAGTTGATGTGCTATTTTTGGAGTAGTGCCAGGGAAACTGAGGGGATATTTTTGGAATTATAGCATTTGAAAAGACTGTGGTTAGAGAAGATTTGGAAAAAGGCAAAAGTCAGCTAACTGCCAGGGATACCCCTTTACCCTATCCCCTTCCCTTCAAAGGTGCCCAGAGAATCACTGAAGTGAAGCAATCAGAACTCTGGAAGTCTGTTCTAGAGGGGAAAACACGAAGGGACATTGTCTGATTTGCAATCTGAAACCCTGGCAGTTTTATATTGCAGGAGTAGAGGCTGAGTCTTGGCTACTGCCTCCCCATCTGAATCTGCATTTGCACAAAGGCAGTCCTTTCATGTTTTGAAATTCATCTGGAAAAAAGTTGGATTCCTTAGACATTTTACTCCACACTGCTTTTTCCCATGCTGTTCCTCATTTCCAAGTAGTTCCTACTACTATTATTTTAAACTTTTCTCAGTATTGCTTTTGCTCTAATATTTTAATACTGCATGCATTTAATATCAGCCATCCTTAAGGGAGTTATCCTGCACTGTTTTTCATGACATTGTTATCATTACTGTAAGCATTGCTTTGAATAATCAAATGGTGGCCTGTAGATACTGAAAGAAGAAAGGTCAGATGTTGTATATGACATATGATTTGCACATCCTTGAAAGGGAAATGAGTCATCTACATAATACAAACAATAACTCAGTTGCATATGACTGAGATGCTAAAGATAAGATATGTTTATAAATGAATAAACTTCCTGATTATAGTGCCATATTATGGTAATTTTTTTTAAAAAAATAGGACTATTTTCTGTAACAACCTTTTACTTAAAAATAATGCTGAATACTGAAACTCAATGTCCATGTGATTCATAGAACAATGCATTTTTATTTTGTAGACCCTTTTTAAGCAGAAAAGCATCAGTGGCTTGCTGCTAATAGCTGAACCACTCAGAAACACAAAGTAGCTTTTGCAGTGTGGGGTAGAGCACTCTGCTTCCAACTATTACTATGTGGCTATCACAAGAGCTCAACACTCCTATTTTGGCACAGGACCCATAAAAAATGACACTGTGTTTTAAAAGAGTTAGTAAAAGAAAAGGAATAGAAATGAGATTATCAAACCAAGAACAAGAATATATTTTCTTCCATTTCCAGCTCTTCCCACGTCACCCAGTAGTGTGAGCAGATCCTCCAAGTAAATATTCTTCTAGCCAACCTGACAAGGAGTTAAGTGCAGAAGCCAATCTTCTCAACTCTAAAGCAGTGGCCAAGAACTGTCATTGTCCATCTCCTGCACCCATCAACCCTGCTGGAAGCCAATGCAGGGGAGGGGCAGGACCTGCCCGGGGTGGGCAGTGCCTGGGAAGGCTGGGCTGGCAGGGTCAGTTCTCTGTCCCAGCCCTGTGCCTGTCCTGCAGAGCCCTGTCCCCTGCACCACAGCTTCTTCACACAGGCCATGTCTCCTAGCAGATATCCCCCATCCAACCACTGACAAAAACATTAAGAACATCACAGCTTCCCTTCCTGCTTTGCAATGCGTTTGGTGATCACTTTGGCTGGCTTCCACACTGCACAGCAGTTGAGAGTATTTGATCTTTGGCTGGGATACCTCATAGCCTTCCCAGATGAAAAGTTCAGCTCAGCTAGGTGATTAGGAGTTCAGTTTGAAAGCACAGCAGGATAAAGAGCTCAGATTAAAATCAGAAATATTCCAAACACCACAGCTCTGAGAGGGCTGAAGTTGAAATTAAACATTGGAGTCAGCACAATACAAGAAATTCACAACCGACTGGTGTATATCTTGCATAATAAAAGTTTAACCACATATGTTCTTAATATACAGGGTAGAGACCCAAATATGACCTGGATAAATCCACAGTAATATGAACCAAAACCTTTGTTGCTTACCTTCAGCTTCATAATCTACAAAGCTGAATCTTTGGAGTGCAGTGAGCTGAGCCTCAACAACAAATATCTCATTTTATCTGGCTGGTTGTTTACAAACAACTGATAATTATTTATGCTATCACTGCTGCTGTAATGTATTTTATCAGTTTCTGCATTTTTTTCATTTTGTATGGTCTTTCAACTGTCATAAACCAGTACAACAATCTGTCAACATGAAATAATTAATAATTATTATGTGAGTGACTGATTTACTCTGGAGAACATGAAAGGCCATGAAACCTGGAGTTTCCTGGTCTACATAGTGTGCACAAAGGAAATGAGCATAAGCAATCACTGTCAGCTGTTCTTGTAAGTAAGAATTGAATCATTTATCTGTCTGCATGTATACATTATCATCATCTCCCACTCTGAGGTAAGCCCTAATAGCACTTTATGCTACAAAAATAGCTTGTTACAAATATTTCATAAAAAATACCACTCATTCCTTTTGAGAAGAATAGTTGATCATGTACGTATTTAGCATAAAGTGGGAAGTTTGACACTTTTATACTTTGGCTCTAGAACACATTCAGGTTTTGTCTGCACCACTTAAAACACAGCTGAACACCAGATCTAAGTCAAATTGATAATGCACTATATAGCAATAATAATTTAAATGCTTATTTCTTTTGTTCTTTTTCTTTCTTTTGTTTTTCACTTGTTATCTTTTTGTCCAGTATTAAACACCTGCAAATACCTTCCACTGTTTTAGTACTTCAACTATTTTAGGTTTTTATTTTCCATCAGAATGCTGAATTTATACCATGAACTTAATTTGTAGCTCTGAAATAATTTAAATCAATCATACAAGAGTGTCTTGCTCTAAATTTACAGAAAAACTACTTTAGATGTAAATGGAAACAGAGCATACACTTAAGGCAGTCATAACTGAGTGTTTCATTCCACCTCAACAGATATCTAAAAATCAAGGTAAAACCTGAAAGCTTTTTAGAGCAATCACAAAAATAAATTTTCTGATTTACTTTCTGTGTGAGCAAGATAACATGCTAGTAGGCTGAAAAGCAGTGTGGAGAAATATTTACAGGTTTACATTATTGTGACACATAAGGCTGTATGAATAACCAATTGTTTTGAATAGAGGTTAAACCACTTTCTGAAAAATTAAAAGGCAATTTTTCTTTTCTCATTGGAGAAATAAATGAAATTTAAATATACCTAATTATAAATAGAGGATAATTGTATATTAAATACAATATAATGAAGCATAAGGATAGCTAAAAGTGGTAGAATTTTGTATAAATATGTGTTTTTACATAGAATAAAGTTACACTTGCAAAGAAGTTAATTTTGATCAGGATTTTATCTTTAAAAAATTTTTATCTTGTGATGCTCAGGCCTTTTGTTCAAATGAAGTGTCTTTGAATGTGACCCATCTATGACAAGGTTTGTTTGATGTGGAAACCTGTGAAATGCCTGTAGGCTGCAAGACACAGGAGATCCTTTCCAAAAGTGAATCCAATACTCCCAAGTGACAGCCTGGGTGTCTCCTGGATCCCTCCACAGCCCAGTGCCTGCAGGATTTTCTCTCACCCCAAGCAGCCTCAACAACGCATGGGAAGCATCTGAGAGCACGAGTGGGAGTGTCTGCAGGTAAAGCCCTCCAGAACAACAAATCCAGACCCACTCAAGAGAAACTTCTCTTTCAGAGTTCAGAGTTAAACTGGAGTGTGGACAAACCTCTCAGCTCTTTCCCAAACTGATTCTTCCACAGTTGTTTGTTACACAGGTACAGCCTGAAGGGGTAAAAACACCTGAAAAAGCCCCACACACTGCAAAAGGCAGGTGGAGGACACTCGGCACCGAGCATTCCTTTACCCAGTGTCCCCTCCTGGCTGGCAGGAGGAACCCAGCACGGTCCCCTCTGCTCTTCCCTGCTGGTCCTGGCCGTGTCCCCAGGGCTGCTGGCACCTCCTGTCCCGAGAGCCAAGCTCTGCCCTGCTCCACCTCTGCTCAGGCACCAGGGCTGAGACAGGGCATGAACTGCTTGAAGAGCTCTGAACTTTTTACCATGTTTCTCCCTTTCTCCATTCCTTGTACTATATTTGACTTTAAGAACTTTCTCTAGCATTTAAAATTGAATTTATGGGTGTTTAATTGAGAAAAGTAACTTTAAACCCTGGACATCAATGGGGAAAAAACAGAGCATATACCCAAGCAGGCTTACTCCCAGACTGCTTTCTGGTACTTATTCCAATAGAATGCTAATAATTATGTTAAAAAGCTAATTTAAGAAATCCAATTTTTGGAAAATGGGTTTTCAAAGGGCACATTTAACAACTAGAGAAAGTTCGATCTGATTTCCCCATTAGAAGAGGAAGGAAAATCCAATTTTAATCTATTTTTGTTCTCTTAAAAAGATGATATACAGAAGTTACTTTGAAAATCATCCTTTCAAAGCAGAACCTAGTATAAGCATGTGCTAACTTGCAAAGTGCAATTAAACTCTTCCAATAATTCTGCCTGAAAATATTAGCAGCAGTATTGAGAAGGCAAGTTGTTTTCAAAATATCCATGGCAGAAATGCTTCTGTGTTAAGCTGGTATTGATTCTGAAACAATCTTACACATGATAAATGAGAGCACATTTAGGAGAGGATTCAGTCATAAGAGCTCACAAATCAATCAGCTTGTCAACAGGCAGACCAAATTCAATTTTTATTCTTAGTAAACTCTTATTTGGTGTTAGGCCATTGTTTACTTTGAAATTGCTTTACAAAGGAATGGGGGAGGAGGGGAAACATGGGAAAGACAATCTTTCATCAACATATTAGAAGTTGGTATTTCATTTAGGGCTGGGACAGGGAAAATCTGGTTGTCCCTTGGGTAATGCAAACCTTTTATCTCCTTCTGGATGATCATAAACGTTTGGTCATGTAATGCCCTTTATCTGCAGCAGCATCTCATAATAGTTCCTGTACAGTGAGACATGGCATCACTAATTTGTGACAGAGTGCAATTGGCATGTCATATTCTAAAGCAATACCTGATGCAAGACTTACTGCAATCTCTTGCCAATTCATGCTATATTTCTGACAAGCAGTTCTCATTGTGTTCTGATACCTCAAAATTAGAGTTGACATGATAAAGACATGATAAAGAATAAACATTAAAACATCCCTGTGAGCCTATTCTCCAGCTATCCCAATCTGCTCATCCTGAGAAACTCATCAACAGAAACCTGGTTAGAACCTGAAAGGTTGTTGGAACACCTCCCACTTAACATAATTCAGTTATACAGCCTATTGGTGGCTTTGCACTGATTGCACTGCCTGATTTCTGAAATGTCAGTCTTTCAGTCGAGAGCCCAACCTGAGAGCTACTGGTGATCCATGTGGTTGTGGAGGGATGTCCTCTGTATGAGGCTGCTCACTTCCCCCTTGCCCACCTAAAGATGATTGATTTTGTGGAGGAATGCAGCCTAAACCAAAAGCCAGACTAAGTCAGTTGCTGAGCCTTACATGCAAAACTCCCTTAGCAGGAGTCCAAGCCAAGTGTTATTACACCAAAGCATCCCAGAGAGCTGTACTGTGGGAACAAGTACAGATATTTGAGTCATGAGTGATGCAAACATCTTTTGAGAACTCTCTTTCAGGATTAACTTTTGGAGAGCAGAAAACAGAATATGAACTATTCCTATTATTTTCTCCCTCCTCATTATGATTAAAATGAGAAGCTGGAGACAAAGGCTTTATGAACATAAGAGAGAATTCACTGGTGTTTTCTTCTCTACACACAAGCTTGTTTTTTTGTCACGAATCTTCTCCTTACCTACTTTACCTTTAGATAATTATAAGAAAGTGACAGCCTTCTAGTGCTACAGTTGGATTTTCCTCACCCTTTTGGTTGATAAAACTGGAAATCCACCAGGCCTATGTATTTCTGGAAAGTACATGCCCATTTGATTTTTTTCATTTAGTCAATATTAGTTATGTTTCTGTAAAGGGTATTTCTGAAGATGTTATGGAAGAGAATTTTGTGTGGATTTAGCACATATTGCCAGACAGATGTCATACAGAATTGACATTTGGAACATAGATTTATCCAATAATAGTTCTTTTCCACAGTAAATAATTGGTTTTGTCACAAACACTCACCAGGAGCACAAACCTGGTGGGATGGGTTTTAGTTTTTATTCAATGTGGAGCCAGACTTGGGTGAATTCAGCTGAATTGCTTTGGTTCCTTAATCTTATTTGTTTCTGTTATTGTACTATAGCCAAATAAAAGACTAAAATAAAACCCAAAATATGAACATCTCTAAATATTGCAGTCAGAATTTGTAACAGGATGTGAATTTAATGGCTGAGCTTTTAAAGTTGCATCCAGCTGACCCAGAACTCCAACTCCAAGCATTCAAAACCTAATAGTTTCCAAAACCCTAGTCACAATTGGAAACCTAAGGGTAGTGGTATATGGGCTTAAACACATGTTCTGTATGAAAGACATCAAAACTGTGCAGAATATAGAAAAGTCAGACAGCCTGACCTCACTGCAGAAAGAAGAGATGTACAAGGAAAACAACTTAGCAGATTTTGTATTTTAAGCCTGTGAGGGTCCCATATTTCAATCATTACCATGATGTCTAACATCTGAAAGTGAGTGAATCTTAAAAGTCTGGAAGACATGTCTTACAGACACTTCCAAGATAACAACTATAAGATGATTAAACATCTTCCAACAAGTTCAACTCCTCCTCCTTTCTCCTGTCTCTTAAAACAATCAAACTTACAGGAAACCCCTAACAAATAAAAGCATTTGGAGGAAATATTGTGTTCTGCTTCTTGTGGTGTAAAGGAAGAAGACAAGAGTATCTTGTTTCACTGTTGTGTTTTAATGAGAAAAACTACCCCCTTGCTTTTTATCCTTCAATTCAGAGCACATGAGAGGCATACTGGAACCCAATAATACTCCCTTGAATGACCAGTAAAAACCTGTTAGTTCCATTCATTTTAAAATAATAAAAATTACCAGACTATCATGTCAACCTGAGCAATCTGTTAAATGCAGGCACTGGTAAATGACACTACTTGAATAATAATTAATTCCTACATGACTTGGAAGTATGTATTCAACTAATGTCAGACATGAAGGTATTTGTTGAGTTTTATTGGATTTTAAGCACAGGTAATTTGTTTTCATTTCCTTCTTTATCATAGATACTTTTCCCATTTTTACTATATAAAATCAGAGTATCATATTCTCTGTTGAAAGCAATATTAAATTACTTTTAGGAAACAAAGAATATTATATATGTTTTTTTCTGATCTGCTTTTAACCAAAATAAAGCTGCACATCTGGTATATTTTAGTTTTGGGATATGGAATATCTCTGTCTTTCCCAAACATTGTCTACTGTAAACCAAACTGAACAACTTTCGGAAGTGTTCCTTTTTCACTGAAACTTGAACTCTATGGAGAATGCTTGGCATATGGATTAAAAATGGATGTGGAAAACCAGCCGTGATTGGAACAAAGGAATTTTTTTTAGACCACAGGAATGGATATAAACTTGAAGGTGCAATCCATCCTAGTTTCAGTTATTAGGATATATAATTTAGAAATCAGGACTGGATCTAAGCCAAAGGTGATAAATGAAGACAGCATACTTATAAATGATGGCATTCAGGAAGGAGAAGTACATAGGGTTTTTTTATGGGTTCTAAGTGCATTTTTATACAGGAATCAAATTTACAGTGCCAGGATACATATTTCAAATGAAACGGAAGTTGTACTATTTATTTCTGCACTGAGTCAGAATCACAGAAAAGCCAAGCAAAAGGGTGGTCCTTTCCATTGTGTTTCTGCATAAAAACCAAGTGTCTGTGTTTAAATGCAAGTAACACAGGCTTAAGGTTATGTTAATTCCTTGCCTGATGCAAACTGAACACTATATGCTGTACAATTACAATATAACTCCCAGGGTTTTATTACAGAGTAACAGAGCACTTCCTGAATAAAATTAATCAGTAAGAGTAGAATCCTTTCCCAAAGGACTAAATTCAAACCATCACTGTTCACTTTTATCTAAGTTGTGTGCTTGAAAAAAAGAAAGTAGCCTGGCCAGCTGCTCAGTTGCATTTTTTTAACTGTAGCTCTCACTCACTGAAGGAAAATTTGATTACACAATAAAAAGATCAAAATATCAGATCCCTTTTTTTTTGTATTTGAAATAACAAAAAAATCAAAAAAACATCTGAAGTCTGCCCTATGGAACTAGAAAGCCAAGGTAAAGCAGTACAGACATGGAAACAGCTTTGCTATTGAGAATCCAAAGTCCCATACAAACACTGAATGAACCTCAAAACTCCAAGGCTAAACTGAATTGTTCATCTGCTCTATCTGAACCAATATTGAGGGGAATATAAATTGAGAAAAGCATTTTTCTTTCCTTCGTGGATCCTTTTAAACTATGGCAGAAGCCATAGAGGTCAAACCTGGCCTCATTTTATGGATTGCTGTTCAACGATAGGCTCAACAAAGTGGAAAATATGCACTGATTAGAGAGTTGGAGAAAACAAGCCTTAAACTTCTATTGGACAGCATCTTCCCTTCCTCCTCATTCGTTTTATGATGCATGCCTTCAATTGCAAACTACTATAAAAAGCTTCCTGAAATTCTTGGCACTGCCATAGATCTGATTCCACAGTGGCTTCCAGTGATTAACAGAATGCTAGAAAGTGCAAGACAAACAAAGATCAGGTGAATGGGGAAAAGAAACGAGAGCACCATAAAAAGTGCACATAAAGTACATTCCGCCAACAGAGCCAATACTTATAAAAGGAGTGTAGGTTTTGAAAGTCAATCCCTCCCATTATGAGCAGAAACCAGATGAATTTGTAAAGGCTGCATTTTCTGTGTCTCTGAATATATTAAAAAAAAATCAGAATTCTAGCTTAACTGGCAGAGAGAGAGCAACAAACAGTAAAATTCATTTGTTTCACTAAAATCTCAGTCTGTATCTGAACTATTTCATTGACCAATAGTAAACTTGATCATCTGGAAATAAATTATTAAAATGCTAACTATAAGGTTGTACATTATAAATCCTGACTATATTATAATTTTTGTTCCTCCAAGCAGCTCCTTAAAATGCATATTTAACTAATTTATCCTACACTTTGTGCCCCTGTGGCCCTGGAAGGTGAAGCAACATCGCTCATAAGAAATATTAACATTGCCTGTTTATCAAGGCATCTGTGAAATACAAAAGCAATAAAAGTGCTAGTGTGCACACTCATTTACTATTGAAATATCACAAAAATTATTCAGTGTCAGAAATCTAATTTTGTATGATATTTCTATATATTTTAGCAGTTAATTTTTTCAGTATTACTGAATTAATATGCTTTGAATACCCCTGTAGCTACAGTGGAAAAATGGACCAATGCACTTATTTAGTGCTGCTACCCAAATCCATTAGACAAATTTTCTTTACAGCAAAACATTGATGAATGAAATGTCCCATGTTAATGTAAGAATAATCAATTTAGAATGCTTATGACAATTAACAAAGCTAGAGATAAGCCTTGAAAGCACCATGCTTTGTCAACCCTGATTTGGATTAAACTTGTACTAATAGGATCATTTTTCTTCCAAAAGGTACTCTTTTTAGGCAGACCTATCAATTAATATGAATTATACATGTATAAAAGAACTTATGTCATTAATTAGACAAATTAATTTTTATGATGCAGTGAATAGACTAACACGAGATTATATGAGATATCATTCTCCCAATTCATACGTATTTGGAATAAATGAATAGTTTACATTTGCATGGTTATTACAGAATCAATCATTATTAATCAGTGACACCATATTGGACAGTTTAATATAATCTGTTTTAAATTTCTCATGGTGACCAGGTATATTCAAGTTCACACTTTGGAAGACAAAGTTTTACTCACATATTTTCACTGGGAATAACACTGCAGACATCCCAGGGAAATACAAGCACAGTGTGTTATGTGCTGTGTATTCCAGTGTATTTATGATGATAAAAAGAGGCAAATTAAATAAATATAATCTAACTCTTCTGGCATCAATTTCAGCTGTAGAATTGAAAACATTCAAAAATTTAGAACGGCTTGTGTTAATGCTGGCCCACACTTTGATCCTGAAACACTGTTTTATTTCAGCCACTAGTAATTTGCCACTCATTGCTTCCTTTTGCCTTAAAGCCTAGTGCATATATGTTTCAAAGTGGACTGAAAACCTTTACAAAACAAAAAATGTATATTTGAAAAATCAGGCTCTTGGAATCCCCAAAAGTGTTTGAATTTTAAAAGTTTGAGTGTTTACATGGCAGGTAAAATCCTGCAAATATTAAGCCTTAAATCACTGCCTAATGGTATCTCCTACATGGAAAAGATAATATAGTGATTTCCATTCAGATGTGTTAGGAACTATTAAACACTTATTAAAGTTATTTTAAAACTTTGCTTGCTTTGCATTTAATGAAGTGAATGAAAGATGGAAAAACCTACACACTTTATGCACATTCAATTCTTAAAAATTGCTTCTTGCCACATACCACCTTTTATCCACTATTTATACATCGGCTGTAGCCAAATATAGGGGAAAAGTTATTCCCTACTACCTTAGTTGGCTTTCAGAGAAATAAGATAGCAAACCCTCAGAGAGGAAAGTATTTAAATGACCAGGCTGCCTCTGATAAAGCACTAGTCTTGGGGAACATGTCCTCTTGCTGAACTACAGGGAGACAGGAAAACCAGCAGCTGCAGGCCCAGTCCCCAAAGACTAATAAACCCCCCCAGCCCTATCAGGGATAACTTTTCCCAAAGAAAACTGAAGAGTCACAGTCTAAGGAAAGAGCTACTCCATGTCATGTGGCAAACCTCTTGTATTTCCAGCCTAAATTTATTCCTGGTCAGTTTATGGGAGCTCCCGGCTCCACATCCACAATGCTGGCTCTGTATCTCTCCTCAGTCCCTGTTTTGTCAGGCTCAACAAGCCAAATTCAGTTTGCCCAGTCCCACAAGAAAACTCCCTGCCTGCCTACAAATACCTGCAGCCCTTCTTGGACCTGTTCTGAGTCTCTTTGGTGCTGGCTGAGCAGCTCTGGATGCAGGATATTCTCAGATGCCACCAGTTCCTCAGAAATACCATGAAAACCCACGCTGCCTGGAAAGGAACAGGAACCCTGCCCGGACAGATCTGAGCACACTGTAGAGTTTTTCCACAAGGTTTGTGGCATTTTCAGCTTCTTAGGAACATGCCACTCCGGCTTTACTCTATTCAAGGCTCTTGGTTTTGATTTATCCTTGGATTTTCTAATTTGAAATAAGAGGCTACGCAGGATCTACACAGGGAAATTCAAACTCACCTGGAACATTGAACTCTAAATTTCAGGTTTTCTGTTGCTAATTTATCGTGTCACCTTAGCACATAGAAAGTCAAAACTAGTTTTGGAGACCATGCAAAGGCCTTATTAAAACCCTCATTAAGTGATGTGCCTAGAGGAGGGGTAACTTCCAATAAAAATAAGAACAGTAGGGTAGAAGAATGTTGAACTGCTGATAAGAAGGGCCAAACATCAAAGAATCACACAGCATTACATTTTCACATGGAAGCAAATAATCATCTGGAACTAGAGGGACAAAGGTATATTTATATGCAGCTTATTCTCCATAATGCTTTTTGATTCAATTAACCTCTAATTAAGGTTTTTTTCAGAGCTAAGAAATACACAGGAAAGTAAAAGATTTTCCATTAAGCAGCAAAATCATGAGTAAAATACAATTTTATCTTTAGCAAACAATCAGTATACTATGATAGCTTTCTTATTGGATCAAACTTCAAACATAAAGATGCATTCTGGTATATGATTATAATTAATAGATGGGAAGCATGGACAGGTCCAAGCAGATGTTGAAAACAAATAGGGATTGACAGAACACCACAATGTGGTATAAAAATCCAAGTTTATTTGGTACAGCTGGTTGTATATAATCCCTTTTGAATTTATAAGACTATAGCATCTGGTCTTCCAGTGTCTTGCTACAAAATTTCAGAAAGTCATGGGAATACTTTTGTCCCATTTTATTTTCTCTTAGATGGAAAGGAACTTAAATAGACAGAAAAAAAAATGCATTGGAAAGAGAACTGCTAACAGAATGTATCAGAAGAAACAAGCACTTAAATTTTAATTTAAAACACTGAAAACTGAAATGTTAAGGTTTTTCTTCCATCTAGTTTTGGCTGCACAAATAACCTTTGTAAGAGTCTGAAAAGTAAAATTACTGGATTTAATTTTTAATGGCAAAAGATGTTAAAAAATTAGAGTTGCATTGAAAAAGCAAGTAATAAAGAAAAAAATTTAAAAGGAAAATATAATGTCTTATAATTTGGGTAGAATTCTTAACACTTATATTCCTTTTATATACAAAGCCTGCAATCATCAGAAACCTACAACTCTATCCCCTCCTCTGCCTATATTCTGCAATTTGATGTTTCAGGGCAATATTCATACAGGTGATACACTTTTAGAAATAACTTGCTGCAGTACTGAAATTATTCCACACCCTGCTTTTCAGGCAGTGGTTGTCTCTGCAGGTGTTAGTAGCCAAAAAAGATCTGGGGATCACACTTCTGTTGTGTTCCCTCTAAATAATTATGCATCAATTTAGTAAGTTTTTCATTAACTACTTTCTTGTTTAGTAGCTTTAGAAGGGTGTTACTACATTTCTCCAAAACCTGGCCATGGCTTCCTATTAAATCTCTGCTGCTGATAAGCAGTTTTTGTAGCTAGCATTCTGTAATCCAGCTAGACCTGGATTGATAGGACTGTGTTCTCTTAATGGGAACAGCTGGAAGGAAAACAGCTGGAAGCTTTCATTGCCATGTACATGTACTTTACATGCATTTGCCTGGGATCTCTCCAAGTCACCCTACATGCATCTTTCTCTTCATAGGAGAATTTCGTGTCTTCAATCATTTGATGTATTAATGCTCCAACCTTCCCAGCACTTGCCACTGGCATTATGATAGAGAGTGATTCTGTTTCCCACAGCACAGAACTTTGCCCATGGCTGAACACTTTTATTTTTGTCCTTCATATCATTTCTGCTGCATGTGCTGGTGTGATGGATGTCTTCTTGGTCCCTTTGGCTCCTGAGTGCCTTTTAGCTCCCATCTGTGCTCAAAACTAATGGTTGTTATTATTTTGGTCTTTTCTCCTGGACAGTTCTGCTGTCCTTGCTCTTTAGGAGAGGATCTCAAGGATTGTGTTATCGAGTTCTCAGAAGCTGACTCTCATCTGCCTACCAGAATCCATTAGGCATTCTCTAGAGCTTTTCAAGTTATAGCCTGACTTCACTTTTTAGTTTCACTGAATAAGTATTTTTCTCTCTTTATGTGCTTTGAGGACAAAAAATTGAACAACAAACCCAAACCAAACCAACAAACCTGTCTCTGGAGTTTTTGCAAGTTTATTAGCATGAAATTGTTCTATTTGACATATCTTCCTCTATCATCTATTCTAGCCAGTATTATTCACAATAGAGATCACTGAGTCCCTGCCACTTTCCACCAAAGAGAAAATGAAAAAGACAGTTAAGGAAGGGGGCTGTGATTGTGTGTTGCTATTTTGTTTGTTTCCTTTTTAAACTATCACTTAACATAGAATTCTGCTGCTTTTATACACACAAAAAGGTTTTCTAGAAAGCCACTGTTCAGTCCAATTCTATCTGCACCTCCCTGCAAATTCAGCCATGGCTGTGCTAATGACAGTAGAAGAGGAAAGTAGAGGAGAGGGGACTTGAGACAGAAAAGCATCATGTAACTATTTCCCACAAACAGTCCAGACAAACATGTAAATACACTGGTTATGTTTGATTTTTAAAAAAATCTACAGATTTGAAGTCACGTTTCAAATCTAAAGGGAATTGGAAGATGCAAATCCAGAGTAGCTACATTACAGATCTGTTTGTGGTGCATCAAACCTTTGAATTAATTTCACATGAAGTATTCCAGACTTTTAGGTATTTGTGTTTCATGTATATATATATATATTTATCGGACTTGTGAGACTTTCAAGCTGACACTGTTTTTGAAAGAGCATATTCTATTTCAAAATATAGGGACATTGTCCAAAACCAGAATCTTTTTCAAGATGCATTAGATGAAATAAAAGAGCACCTTTATTGACACTGCACATCCAAAATCGCACAGGACATGCCATGTTCAAGGTTACAAACCTGGTTAAACTTCCTCTACACATGCACACAAATAAACCAGCAGCTATTTAAAGAAAGCTTCCAAGAATTGGGAATGAACTCCTTAGATTATTTACATGAATAAGAGTTTTGTCATTGCCTTTAGTAGAGCTAGATATCAAAATTTTGGCTCATTCACCTGAGAACAGAACTTTCCCCATTAGCAGATTTCTAACAACACTTACACGTCTCATCTGCTCTTAGGGGTGAGGTGAGCCTGAAAGTGAGAGGACTAATCACATTAAATTAATCTAATTGAACACGCTCAGCACCCACTAGAGAACTAAAATTAATCTGCTGACATTTTTATTCTATAAATGTTTTAAGGATAATTGGGAGACTGAGTCACTGAAAGGTTTATTTTCAGTAAACTTAAGTACAGCCTCTTACAAGAATTTATAGGAAAAATCCAGCTTTAAATAATGCCAAATGCTTTCTTACAAACTTCCACACAATATTTGCTGATCAGTAATATATTCCTGATAAATAATGGATGAGTCACACAGGTTCTAACATGAAAGACAGTTATAAATATAAGTCAGTGTAAGATACTGCTATGCATTTTTCTTATATCTTTGCTCATGATGAGTAAAGCCTGAAGTTATTATAAATGTGGACACTTTATATCTTTTTATGTTGACTCATACCTTTAAAGTATTTAAATTAATTTGTATAAATCCAAATAAATCTCATATTACTTTTGCCATTATGAATAATTTTAGTGCACATTTTTCCAGTGTGTTTAATTGCTACAGTACAAAAAACTATCAGAAAATACAATATTATAGAACATTTTAAAATGCTTTTTTCATTCCCTAGTTTAACTACTGCTAATTTAAAGAAAACTAGCAAAACATGGTGTGCTGAACATTTTACTCCATTTTATATTTTAGTATAATCTGGTGCAAGTAAAACTTTTAAAGGTCCCCATCCTTTGACAGTTTCAAGTGAACTTTACAAAGCAAACTATAAGCTTCATAAATAATGTCCATGTGGCTTTTAAGTAATTTATATAGTCTTTTCAATGGAAATAAGCAAGACACTTAATCACTGAGCATGCATTTAGTTTATTTTAAGGGTTAGTCTTTTCATTATACAACAATTGCTAGGGCTTATAAAATAAAATACTAATCCCTTTATAATAAAAACAGTAACTTTTAAAATAAAAAACATATTTGAAGTACTTTTGATGGAAAATAATGACAAAACTAATTGTTGCTATAAACATATAATACAATAAAATCCAAATCTCACAAAGCAGAGTTAAGGCCCTTGAAAGAGGCTGCTTTACCATAGTACCATTCCTACCTTTTGGATAGAGATTATTCAGGGGATAAATATTTAGGGTACTTCATTCTTCTATCTTATGCAGAGCTCCCAAACAAAATGACCAATTACTTGAGGAATCATGGGTGGAGAGAGCAACCCAAACTTGTTGCCTAAACAAACTTCAAGGTTCCTTCACAGCCCCTTTTGGAAATTCTGGGTTTCATTTATCATTTCCAAAGTGGGAATGTCATTCCATTGCACTGGGTAGTAATATTGTTCTCCACTGGATTTTTTCCTCATACTGGATTTCTTCAAACTCCTCCAAACTAAGATTCAACTCTCTTTGATGCATGAGCTCATAATCAAATATTATAGATACTTACTATTTTTTATCAAGTAAGCTGAGTTAGTTTCATATAAAATTTACACCAAATCATAATGGAAAGTTGCACTTTCCATTTCACTATCCTAAATTCCAATAACTGTTTATCTAGAGAGATGACAAGTTCCTCCTTCATAATGTAAAAATATCTGTTTTATGTGTTTAAGAAAGGTCCACTTCACTAAACACAAGGTTACTGCAGCCTTTTAAAGAAACAGATTAAAGAGGGAAGTTATTTTCAACTCTCAATAGGCAGCTCCTGCTTTGCTCTAAGGACAGTGGAAAAGTAAGTAAGAAAGAACCTATTATGATACATTCTCTGTTTGCATGCCCTATGCATTCAGCAGCAGGACAAACACAGATTTTGATCTACAAAATGCTATATTTTGTTCCCATGTTAAGATAGACAGTTGTCCATAGCAACCTTCAGGTTTTTAAGTAATTTCATGTAGTATTAAAATCTTATCTTGTCACCTTTCATGGCAAGACAAAGGTATTGAGAACCACGTAAGCTCCTGTGCTTGGCAAGGAAAAAATTACTAAAAGGCACAAAAAACCCCAAAGAAACAGGAACCCCAAACACACCTTACTTAGATTGATTTAATGACTTACTGGTAAGCAGACAGAGGAATATTTAACAAAGATCCCTTTGAGAAATTCAAACTAGAACTGCAGACATGGAAAGCTAATAAATATCAGAGCTGGATAAAAAGTTAGAGGTGATCTTGTCCTTTAGAAATGTGTGCTTCAAAGCACAGAGCACTTTACCACTCACTAATTCCATCAAAAGTGCAATATCATATAAAGGTTGATCAACATGTGAAGAACAACAAGTGGAAATTTGGTGGTGAAATGGCTCCACATAAAGAGATGCTTCTCTTTATCTGTGCCTCCTTCACTTGGCATGAGTAGAATCCCAAAGGCATGTAGAGTTGGTATATAAAGTCATAAGTCCGGTGTGTTATTCGGGGAGAAATATGATAAAGGAAGGCAGAAATCAATAATTTAGGGAAATAAATACTAAGGCCTTTGCTTCAGTGATATCTGATTGCTCAAAGGTAGGGCACCACCCTCACACACAGATTGTCCTGAACAAGACATGGCTGGAACTGCTCTGTCTCACTCAAACCCTTCCACTATGCTGAGGACAAACACATTGAGTGGAGGTCAGATCATCCTTTTTTCCAAAACAGTACCACAAAGAGGTAATTTGCTGGAAACCCCCTTTCATTAAAGCATTCAGCAACATTACTGCATTGAGTAAGAAAAGTAATTTGTAGTCCTGTTGGAAAGATGGTCTATTGCCCTTGCCTTGCGTGGACACACACCACTGAGGGATGTTGGTGCTTTCTGCTCTATTCCCTTCTCCATGTGCTGCTTGAGGTGTGTCTTTATCCATAGTGAGGATGCATTTTTTTCTCTTTCACAATTAAAGTGGGATTTTCACACTTGCACTTTACAACATTGGGTTTAGTCAAGTTGTTTATTTTAGTAAAAATATCTTTCTGCTTGTTTTATTCCCTGAACACTGAGAATGGCATTTTACAGTTTCTCGGTGTACCGTCTTAGGAAATTAGAGATTTGTTACACCATGAATCTGAGACCAGTAAAAAGGCACAAAAAGTTCACTGTTTCTCAATTAAAATGAGTTTATTTCAAGTCAATATTTCTTCAGTTGCAGATTTACTATATGCTACCTGCTAGTATTTACATAATATACAGTAATTGCTAAGAGACATGTTGAAAATATACCATTAGTATTATTTACTCCAGGAATCCAAGTGCAGAAACCAAAACATATCATGAATTTTTAATATTTTTCATAAAACAATGACCTTCTTTTTGCTTCAGTTTCAAATATGGCAAAGAGAAGGCCATCGACCTGAAATATTTCTTGTATACAGTAAGAGCCTGATCCAGCAGTCTTTGCAAAAGTAAAAGTCCCATTGACTTATGTTAAATGTAGCACTTTTCTTACAAGAGAACTGCAAATTCAAGCACTAATTAGGTCCCTGGACAGAGTCTCAAAAGCACTGGTAAGTGAACCTAGGAAGCACTGATACTGTGCAATCCAAACACTATAAATATGGTAGTAACAAAGCTGAATACAGCAAATCTCACAGCCCCATCCTGCAAATCCATATTAATATAAATGGTCTTACTCATGCTCTGTTATAAATAAGGGGAAGAGTTAAAGAGATTGTAGGTCTTTATTCTGAAGAAACTTAGTCTTTTCAATTTCCCTAAATTTAACTTACGGGTGTATTCCTCTCGATTTAATTTTAAAAGGATCTGAAAATAGCTCCTTTTCAAAATATATTTGATTTATGTGTAGCAGTCTGACATTTCCCACAGAAAAATATACCTACACACACTGTCATTTTTTTATTTTCTCCTCACAGCCTGGGTAATTGCTTGTTTCTTGTCCTTTTTTGTATTTAGTATTTCATAATACACTAATTACTAGAGCTGTATTTTAATCCTATCAATTTAGATATGACATGTTTATAAATATTATTTCTTACATCATTTCTGCTAAGTTGCATTTGTTTTTACAACCAAACCATGCAAACAAAATTTTACTTTCACATAAGTATTCTAGGTAGCATTTTCTAATCATTTCTTAACCCAAAACATTTCAAAAATAATCAGAAATCTAAACTGCATTAAGAGATCAGCTGCTCTTCTTATGAGGAGGACCAGAAAGCACTACCATACATCAGGCCCACAAAAAGGATTGAGGGACAGAATATTTTATATTGTCCACTTGCATAGTGGACTGGCTGTAAGTTTCCAGCTATCACAGATGCAGAGAAAGTATTCTGCCTTACATAAAAATGAAATTGCTCTTCAGCACACTATTCATGTTTACTTGCCTAATCAACATCACATGAAAAAAGATTTAATCTGACATTATTGGTTTAAATTTGAAAAAGGGAAGATGCTGCTTTCCAGAGTATTGATACAAGAGCTCATCAAATGAGTTTCTAATAATAACAGTTGTCTTCAAAGGTAAAGAGAGAGCAATTAAAAATATTTAGAAAATAATTCTCATCTTGTTAACTTCCCCAATTAGGGGCGTACAGACCTAGTTAAAAACATTTAGAATATGGTTAGCACCTTTTTGCCTATATTAACTGTGTAGTATTTTAACATGTTGGAAGACTAATGATGTGTTAATAAATTCCTGTTGGGCTTTTGTATCAGAATTTCATACCTACTCCACAAGACATGAATTTCTGAGCATCTGAGAAAAGGTGCAAGGGCTGCACCTAACAGAGGCACTGCTTCACCATTGGTCATAAATATTTACCATCAACAAAGCAGTTCTTGTACTAACCACAATAAAAGTGTTCACAATGTTTTGGTAAATTAAGTTGCTGCTTTTATCATGTAGTTAGCTTGCATATTTATGGTACTTGTACTATAATGCTTTTAAATGGTACAAGCAGTAAAGGAAAAATTGAATGACCAGTTTCAAGCACTGAAGTGATGACACTTTGAGATGTACTAAGTCAAATTATTTTAGCAAGATGACACAGTATGCAGGACAGTATTTTCTTTTTCTTTTCTGTCTCTCTCTTTTTTTTTTTTTTTTTTTTTTTTTTATGTGTAATTATGCCAGAAACTTGAAGATGTTCCTTTGAGGGAAAATAAATTTTATCTTTTTTTCCTCAGTCTGAATAACAAACTGAAGATGTCATGAAAGCAGTCCAATCAATACCCATGGTACAAATGTGTTATTGTCTTTAAGTGGTAGAAATACATGAAGGCATATGGAAAAATCATTATTATTTTTTTACCCAGACAGATGACTTCTGTTATAGTTAGGGTTAGGGTTTAGGGTTAGGGTTTAGGGTTAGGGTTTAGGGTTAGGGTTTAGTGTTAGGGTTAGGGTTAGAGTTAGAGTCATGGTTAGGGTTTGGGGGTAGGGTTTAGTGTTAGGGTTAGGGTTAGAGTTAGAGTCATGGTTAGGGTTTAGGGTTAGGGTTTAGTGTTAGGGTTAGGGTTAGAGTTAGAGTCATGGTTAGGGTTTAGGGTTAGGGTTTAGTGTTAGGGTTAGGGTTAGAGTTAGAGTCATNACTTATACACGAGAGTGGGTTTTGGGGTGCTGGTTACCTCAATAAGGTTACTAGCTACTGTCAAGGCCTGGGCAGAAGGTAAAAGCTGATTTTACCTGCCACATGCATTCATAACACAGGGTTAGGATCAGGTTCAGGATCAGGATCAGGATCAGGTTCAGGGTCAGGATCAGGGTTAGGGTCAGGGTCAGGTTTAGGTTTAGGGTTAGGATTAGGGTTATGATTGATCTCAGAGGACACCCTGGATTTCTGAAAGTTGGATTATTGGATTTTGTGGCTTTCTCAGATGTCAGAGATCTTTTAACTGTGCCTTGCAAAGTTGCTATATCCTAACTTTCTTTGAAGAGCTTATGAATTCATCAGAGAAGATAGTCTCCGTGTTAATTAGACTTTAAGGGGGAGAAGCAGCTTCCCATCTCATCAAATTGAATACAAGGAATTCACATGCTACAAAATTATTTACTTAATCAGTAGACTTTTAAAAAGATATGCTATTTACATGAGAGAGAATTCAGAGTTCAGAGCAACTGAAATACAAAAGGCACTATCAATGCAGTTAGCAGAGACTTCAAAACTGCCTTTCAGGTCCCTTCTTACCCTGAAAATGCATTATGCACTTGCTGAAGTAAAATAAAATTATTTATTACCATTTTTAAATAACTGCATACAGCCTTTCTTAGTTATTCAAGTCTGGATTGACAGGAAATGACAACATCTACACCACTTCTGCAATTTGCTGGATCAAACACTATTAAAAACCTGAATTCTTTCAATTTCTGTGTTTGTGTTTAAAAAACATTCAGGAGCAGGGGATGGTAAACTTAATTGAAAGTAAACATTTTACTCCTCAGGCCAAGATAGGTGGACAAAGTTATTTCCATTGTATGGATGATGCAAGACTTCGACATTTGGTTACATTCCAGCAGAAACCCCCAAACATTTCAGCACTGCCCGGGAAAAGGATTTACAGCTCTCTGCTCAGTTTATGATAAGCTAGGACCCTAAAAGCACTCAATGACTGTTGGAAGACCAGGATTCCAAGAGCTCCAAGAGCTGCTGGCTCGCACATCTGGTGCTATCCACCAGACCCCAGGAATGAGGATCCCATTCAGGGGCCGTGGTGTTTGGTGTCCCTGGGGAGCCTGGCTCTGCCTTTGCTCGCCAGACAGGTTCCCAAGTCGTCAGAAATTGAATTGTCAAATCAAAACTCCCCCTTTATGGACTTAAACCCACTCCCCTGCTTCAAGACTGGTTCATCAGGAGCCAGTTCTGGCTAATTTCTGAGGTCAGAGCTTTCAAACTTGGGGAACTTGGAGCCCTTGTGTTTAGGCACCTTCGTGCCAGTGAGGGTTGGCAGTGTGGAAAGCCCTGCAACAGCTTTTGCCTTAAAGGCCTTTTTTTACTGAGCTTTATTAAGGCAGTTTTGAAGCCTTTCTTAGGGACCTTCTTACTACTTCTACCTATGGCTCAGAGAGAGAGATGTTGTATAACATTCACATCATCTGAACCTGCATTCTGGGCTTAGAGAGACAGAAACAGAATTTGCCTTCTGGAATCTACAAAACATCTTATAATTTATTACTTAGACAAAACACCCATTTAAAGATTATCTGAACAATAAATGGAACCAAGCATCTCACCAGAAGCTCTTAAAAAATGTGGCAAATCCATTCCCTTGTTTTCAATGAGTTTTTAGCTAAGTTACAGATTCATAACTTGCATTGTTCTTAATAAAGCAAGTGTAACAATATGCACATTCATTTATTGCCCCTCCCTGTCCAAAAGATATACAATTTCTGAGGGGCAATCTTTCAAAACACCAACATTGCTGCTGAAAAATGAAATAGAATATACATAACTGTTAGTTATTTTACTGTAGTAATGTAAATCCTTGTTCAAAGCTATTATAATAATTTCATAGAAGTAATTACCCACTGAGCTAGTAACTCTAGTTTTATGGACCACATATGTAAACTAGAAAACTAATGTTTTTCACATAGTTATCTGCTGTTCATAAAGATGCAAATTGGGAGCCTACTTCATATACTTGTAGAAATAAAGATTTTTTTCAAATTGATGAGTAAGTAAGTAAAAATTTTATCAGTGATTTCACAAATATTTTTACTGATGGCTTAGTATGAGTTACATCCAGAATGTGAAATGTGTTTAATTTACTTTAGACTTTTTGGCTTTTTAAACTTCTATTTTGCAGTTTACTTTTATTATTGCTCCACTGGAACAATCAAACATTTTAAAGTGAGTTTGCTATGAAGGTGTTGAAGATGCTGGTGAGTTACAGAATTCAGACAGTTCATACCAATACAAAGTTGATCCCATCCCCACTCCCAGAGGGAAGAACATAAATAGTGATCTTTCATAGCAACAAAGCAGCAGAAAAGGATTGTTCAGTAATAACAGTGAAAATCTGGAACCTGAAACACTTTCAAGTAATTGTGAGACATTTTCATTTAAAATCCAAACTCCTCCATTACAGACATTTTCTATGCTTTGGACAAGCCTTGTATATTGGTGTTTTTATAACACATTTTCTTTAACAACCTCACATTCATGTATCTCAGCCACCTGTGAATAGCACACATCATTCTTCTATGTGGGTCTGCATGGACAAGTGGCCAGATGCAGACAAGCAGAAAGGTACCAGAAACACATGGAATAAAATCCTGAGGATCACGAGTCTCATTTCACAAGAATTTTCAGACTCTTACAACAATGATACTCATGGATGCAGTTTGCTGCTTCAGCCTGTGCTTGGTGACCAGTGCTGGAGGGAAGGTCTGGCCTCTCCAAGGGCATATTCAGTAGCAGTGAGCTGATAAAGAGAATTTCCTACGTGTCCATGCCAAGCATAACAACATTGCCAGAGCAGCCAGGCTCAGGACAGATACCAGCATATCCTGTTACAAGCATAAATTCACTTTGATGGGGAAACAAGTAACTTCACTCGTGTCTGGGGATCCTGAGGAGTGCTCTGTCTTTTCTTATCCAAAGACAATTCTTATGTTCTCTGCACGATAAATCTCCTTGCAGTAAAGAGCAATATTAACATTTTAACACATGTAGAGAGGAAAAAATGTGTTGCCAGCAAGGGCTACTGTTTCACCTCTGGAAAAGTGGGTTTGTCAACACAAGTCTCAAAAGGCAAATTCAGGGAGAGGAAGCCATAACATAATGATGGAGGCACAAAACCACACAGCTTCAAGAAACAATGAAAAAAGGAAAAGGCAGACCTTGGAGGACCCAGGGAAGAGAACCAGGGAGCAAAGTCTTTTGCTTGCCAGGCTGAAGGTAACAGAACTCTGTACTTTCAGAGTGGGTGGAATGGCCTCCAGTAGGTCCTATAGAGTAAGATGCAGGGGGCAGAGTCTGCAGTACAGTCTCCTCATTTGGCACTGCTGCTAATGGCAAATCCTACCAAGAAATAAAGGCAAAACAAGTAAAATACATGCAATTGCAAGAAACACAGGACAGAGCCCATATATATCAAGACAATCTGCTTTCTGGAACTTCCAAATCTCAACAGTCCACACAGAGAAAGCACCTTCAAATTCCTCTATTATAATATATTATGTTAAATTCCTCTATTAAGGTAGTCACAATGCACATAAATCCTTTTTTCTCAGCTCCTCTTTGTTACTTTGTGTTCAAGCTTTTATTTCTGGTCTTTTTAAAGGTTTTGTGTTTGTTTTTTTTCCCCTGTTAACTTCTGTCTTGTGCAGTATTCTACTGGCCTTTACCGATCAGCATTGGCAAGAGGCTATTAAAACATATGTAATCAATTTTATAATTTTTTAGCACTTGCTAAAGGCTTTATTTAATGAGAGCACTAATGATATTGGAAATGCAAGGAGCAGTGATAGAAAGTATGAGGAAGGCAGAATGTTCAAAGTTTGGAGTGCATTTGCCTCGGAGCATCGCTGGGTTAACTGGCCAGCGTGATTGATGAACGCGCCCGGCTTCCAATTGCAGGCAGGGCAAAAGGAAAGTTGTTAAGCAGTGTTCATATGTCAGCTTCAATGGCCAGAATACCACACCACAAAACCAAAATACAATTCAGCATGACTGGCAACCATCCATCAAACAGGTTGAAAATTGAATGAACTTACAGCAAAATTATCCCTGGTCAAAAGGGAGCAGCATTCCTATGGGTTGTGGTAAGAAACGTCAACAGAGCACTTCTCACAGCACATGGCAACTGGAGCCCTCAATTCCAGCTCCCACCACTCCCAGAGCTTTCATAAACACTTAACATTTCATAAAAGTTACAGTTTTACACGTGATTCCTAAACTACAAAAAACCAAGCAGGGTGTGTTGCCCCTCCTGCTCTAACATGTTTTATAAACACTGCCTAGACCAGCTGACCCAGATGTACTCACAATTTATTTCTTCCAAGTTTAAAATCTGCTCTCCCTGATGTTTGTGCTCCATTAAGGATTCAATCATAAACCAGGGAACTGGAATATTTTGTGCCTGGTGCTACACTGCTACACCTAATTTCTTCTCTATTTCACACTAAGCAGAGATGTCTCTTAGAAGCTTTAGAAAAGGCATCAAAGAAAGTGAAGAAAAAATGTCAAGAACTTGTAAATAAACAGCTGGCTTGCAACATATGTATTTTCTTCTATATTTTTCAGGTGCCACAATCTACAATCCATATCTGCCAGCCTTGTAGCATGCAGCATAATTTAACTGTAATTGATAACATAAGGGCAGATGGAGAGAAGTGTCAGCTCCTGCTCACATCCTCTGGGGATGCTGCAGAAATCAAAGCAGATGGTCCAATTGCTTCTTATTTATGTGTTGCTGCTAGCTCCTCTGCTTGCAGGATAATGGATCATTATTGCCTGCTGTGCACAAACACCAATATGCTTTTAAATCTGGTTCTCAAACCTTATGAAAAAGCACTATATTTCATATTAATTTGTGAAGCTGCACTTAACAGGGTCCACTGATTTTAATTTATAACTTTCAAAAGAAAAAGGGTTAGCCATGGATTATTTTTTCATAAAATAAGCAATCAATTGAGATTTCTAGCAGAACTGGTTAACTGATCATGCATGCTCAGAGAGTACACAGGAGTTAATTATGATTTGAATGACACAAAACCATGTGGTTTTATTTATTGATCAGTCTTTGGCAATGAAGGCAAATATCCCTAAAAAGATAACTTCAAACACATATCAGATAAGACATAGTGCTGTCACTTCAATCTTCTGTTTACCCAAAACACTCATGAATTCTCCCACAGCACCAGTTAGGAGACCTGCTTCTCCAAGGAGCTCAGCCAGACTACAGGACTTCCTGCACATTATAGCACTCTCTGGTGAGTAAACCCATGGCTTTACCCTTGGCAGTACACACATCCCAGGGAAATTGTCAGTATACCTCCTGGAACTCACTGTAGTGAGTTTCAGTGGCACTAAGCCCTGATATTTCACAGTGTGGCCAGTATTTTTCTGCTTTGGCTACTGCAGCGAATGAAAAGGTTAAATCAGTGTTTTGTAAAGAGAGAACCCAGGCTCAGCTTACTCTGTTCAGCCAGTCCATGGGAACCATCTTCAAAGATATTGATGTTGTACTTTCTCTTGTAGCTGAGACAATACATCACCAGAAATATTTTGCAAATACTCCAAAACTTCAGCTAGTAATAAGTATTTTTGCTTCGTTTTTACAATTCTGCCATGAAAGGGCAAACTATAAAGTGACTTTCCGGTCACAAAATAGACATGCTAACATCTCCACTGTCTAAATGTCTACAGAAAATAGCAGATATTTTTATAAATTCTGGAAAGCTGTCAATCCTGTGAAAGGACCAGGTATCAGTCAGTGCACCCAGTGAGTAAATCACTGAATGGATACAGTAAGGCTCCTTCCAAGTATGGGGCCTAAGAAGAAGCAAATTAAGTTTAGGTTAATCCACCGCTTATCCTACCCTCAAGGTGAATCAGTGAATGATTAACAGAAGGAAAATGTTCAGTGTTTTATGCAGTGTTCAATTAATCCATTCATCTGCTAAGGTGCTTAGATACTCTGCGGGCTGGGGTTGATATCAAACCCTTGTTTTATTTACTACCCTACTGGTTTAACCAGATGTTGTTGTGATTTGACTTCATATATGAAGTTTTAAGTAAAAAATATCATTTTCTCTCTGTCCAGAACATAAGCATGTCAGGCAGTAGTATTATCCAGTGTCAGGGAGGAAATTGCTCCTATATATCAGATGTGCTACCACTGACTGATGGAAGCTTTGGATAAATTTAGCAATCACCTTTGTGATCAAGACAAGTTCAGGATACTAATTAGTCAAATTGAATTAGGTCTCGCATGCTAAAAGGCAACTTCAAACCAGTGGTGTCTGGGAAATATTGTGGGTCATTTCAGGGATCTTCTGAAACCACCAGAAAGCAGTTTACCATTGTTTGCATACACAGCATATGTTCATTGTAAAGAGTCCCAGAACAATATGGCTCAGTCCCCTTGAAAACAGGAGAATTTTCACTGACTACAATGTGTGTTTTGCAATAGTATTCAGAAATCCCTGTGACTGTGGTGTTTAATGAAATTTCCCCCCGAAAAGGTTCACTCTAGCTGAGAATGCAAGTTAATACAAAATTACTTATTGTTAATTATAAAAGAAAAAACTTAAATTATGGTTAGTGAAGCTGTAGGAAAACTAACAACATAGCCCACTTCAGACAGGAACAAGAAGGAATTATGGAAGGCCAAACTAGCAAGCCCCAAAAGAGAGGTCCTACAGGGCACACAGGAGCCCCAGGCTGGGGACAGCCCAGCTCTGCTGCACAGACACAGCATCAGCAGCAGTGAGCAGAGCCCAGGCTGCTCAGGGGGGTGAGACAGAGGAAGGTTGAACTGGAATCTAGGATGAACCTACAGCAAAATGTGGCAAAATGGGCTTGGAAAAAGCCTTCCTGTGCTGCAGGCCAGACCTCCTGCTGTCTCCCATGGTCTTTGCATGAATGGGGAGAGTCTGACAGGCTCCAGCTGCATGATGTACAAGTGCTTTTCATAATAGAAGAAAATTATAACTGTGCACATGCAAGTAATTCTTCAAAATTAATAGAACTAACAGTGTGTGTATAGTTGCTCATATGATTAAATTTTCAAGATATTCGGAACAATCATATCATGGTGGCTAAATATAAAAACCTATTACATTCTCCAAAACTGTTATTTTGAATACTTTAGAAATCAACAAAATGTTCCTCTTTATAACAAAGAAACATTTGTTTAATATGTTGAAGCAAATGAATTTTCTCTGTCAGTGATTAGACTCTTTCTTCAGTTTTTTCTGGTTACACAAATTTTGATTGTCAATCAAATCTTAAAAGTCTGTACTTACTATCCAAACAGCCACCTAGAATTTCTTCCCCTAGTCACGTTCTTGCCATAAAATAAATTAATGACACACTCAATCATTCATTTAGCACATGAAGGAATGTTCCTTAATAATAGTTTTTGTATTAACTAGCTAAATCTGAAATATAATTGAACTCTATCTAATTATAATAGTCACATACACTCATACAGTAGGTGTTAAAACAATTTTTCATAACTGAGACTTTCTGTACCCCTGAAGACATGCCAGTAATTTGAGGTACATACAGTATTGCAGATAGATCCCTGGTGAGAAACAGAAGAAAAAAAATTTGAAGCTGCACCTAATTTTGAAAAAGAATCTCCTTTTCCCCTCAAATATCTGCTGATACCCAGATCTGCCTGTCTACACACTGCACTTCTAGGTCTCACAGCCAAGAAGTTTCTGTGTGGTGTCCTAGAGGCAGTAAAGCAAATTCTTTGACGGGGAGACATGGTTCTGATTTTTATTTAATAGTCTATAAAATCTGTCTAACATAGCATAACATGGCCACCAAAAGACCCAAAACAATTTGAAAGGCACTTCTGCTCAACAATTGCAACAATTCAAAAGATTTGCTTCAATACTTCCCTGGAGTGCAAGACCAGACTCACGGGCAGGGAACTGTGAGCAGAGCATCCACGAGCCAGATCCTGACCAAGTGGACATTCAGGATGAACCCTTCTGTTGCTGTGTAGCTGCATAATGGCATATTTTTCTTATTTTTCCAGAGAATCTTCTTTTTCAAACTTATTTCTCAATAGTTAATGCTGTGCTATTGATATACTTTGCTAGGTTTTGGATGACTTCCTACCACTTGGCTTCATAATGAGTTTCAACAGGAGAAGATAATCTCCAAGTTCAACACATTCTTAAAATCATCTGTGTATGAGGGAGGCAGAAGACAGCTCCATATTTACATTGCAGCTTGCACCAACTTCATTTTCTTTCTGTGCAGAATGAATGGTTTGTGTGGTTCGATTGCTTGAGAATTAATGCTCAATAGACAAATAACTTTAACAACTTTAAAGACTGGCTGGAATAACCATGGTTCTGCTGGTTTGGCAGCTAATGCATGGTCTGATTTTTTGTTTTGCTTTTCCTTCATTTACAGAGCTAGTGCTAAAGCTGTTAAACTTTAGGTCACCTAAAAATCATTGGCAATTCATGTACACTCTGGGAGTTTTTGTCCTCTGACACAAAATGCTACAGTTTAACATAACCAGCAGCTAACACCTACCAAAACAATATCTGACAAAGATTTTCTCCTTAATAAAAAAAGGGAAATAGAGTAGTATTTTAAAATTACTGCACCATTATTATTCATAAACACTTTTTTTCATCCTGCAGAACAGACATTAGTAGTTCTAGACTGATCAGACTATTTTTGTAAATCCCATACTTTTCAAGTTTCTTTCTTAGTTACTGGATAAAATGTTTTGAGAAGCTCAAGTTCAGCTTGTGCTAGAATTAACGCTGTGGTTCTGACTAACCATTACATTCTTGAATACAAGGCAGTTTGTGGCAGGCTGAAATTCTGGCAGCAATCAGCAGAGATTTTCTCATGACTTTTAAACAGGCAGGTGTGACATCAATTGATCTTTGCCTGTAGGAGAGCTACAGAAAAAGTAACAACAGAGGCTCACAGTCAATCAAACCTATTCTAACGAGAGCTGCTTGGAAGGCATAAAGGTCTCTTCTAACACAAAACAACCTGGTCCCTGTTCTTAAAATAGGAGCTCCATTTTACACACTGAACATTCTCTGCCACCTACATGCTGTGTCTGCATCTTGCCAATGACAATGCAATACTGAAATAAACTGCACTGCAACAGCTCCAGTCTCTGGATTCTCAACTTGCAGGGACACAGGGAGTCAGGTGTTCTAAAAGAGCTTGAAATGGGATTTGCCACCCAATCAGGCAATGCAATGAAACCCAGGAAAAGTCCAACAGAGTATAAGTTAAAATTTTCGTTAGATGAAATACATTATTTCACCATGCCTTTCTTCTCAATACCCATTTTGAGATAATTTTGAGAATCCTTATGAACTGCAAGAGTTATGAATGAGTGCCTTTTATCACATGAAAGGCAGAAACTGAATTTAACCTCTGATTCACACTACCATATCTATGAATTCTTTTCCTTCAGTAAGAAGGAGATTTCTAAATCTCCTTCTAAAAGAGATTTTTCCATCTAAAGGTCATGTGCACATAAGAAATGTACACTAAACCAGGTAAGCAGGAGAACCTGAGCCAATGTATATAAATTATAACATGTATGTCATGTTATAGTGAAACAGTTTTGTTATCTTCATACTCTGAAAATAGTTTCTTCCTCTTTCAATTACAGAAGAACAATCAGTTTCTTAATAGGTAAAACCACTTTGAAGTTAAAGCTCAAGATAAACCATATAGCAGATTTAGTGCAGTGAGTTTGATTGAATATATGCTTTAGTCTCTTTGAGAAAGCCAACCCTGAAAATTATAACATGAAAGGAGACCAAAGTCTGTGCTAAGTCCATGCCTGGAACATTTTTAAAGCTAGTAGATTTGTTTTATTCTTTCACGTATTTGTGCAAGTTTCCTGAAATGACTGTTATTACTATTGCTGGTTCTTGCAGTTTATTCTGAACGTTGACTATCATTCTCTGCATATGAGAAACAGTCCGTTGTTAAATTATTTATCTGTGATGTGTCCTACCATGAAGTCAGAGTCCAGTCTTATTTGGAGTTTGAAATACAGCAAGTTTTAACCACTTATAAGATACAATACTCCCTTGGAGTCCAAGCCCTACAATATTTTGCCAACAGCAATACAATGTTAATTGACGACAACAAAGCACCAGGCTGCACAGAGGAGGCTTGGAACAGCAGTTCCCTAAAGGCTAATGTTTCTAGATCTTCAAGAATAAGATGCTAAATCTACATTCAGCTGTTAAATAAACAGCTCAAGTTTACAAAATCCTCCTCATCCTCGCTGATTCAAGCTGGCTGTAGAATGGGAGAAGAGTCAGACATAGGATTTAGGCACTGTATGTCCTGAGGCACAGGGAGAGGTGGCCAATGCCAGTAACTGTGTCTGCTTTGTAGGATATAAGAAGTCTGTGAAATTCCTAACTAGACAGGTCAGTGTGGCTTTGCACAAAATTCTGCCTTAGAGAGATCTGGAAAGTGATGCTGAGACCATCCCCTGTGAGGTTCTCCTGGGGATGTCTTTTTCTCAAGAGGAATGCAGTGACTTGATCTACTCAGAAATTTATGCACAAAGGTGGGAGCCAAGAAGGATGCCAAGTTGCTACCCTATAAACATTGCTATAAAATGAATCATTTTTTTTATGTGATCTGTTTTTAGATGAAATTGAAATCTTGAATGGAAATCTGTGAAGTCAGCTTTAGTCAGATCTCAAATAGCTTCTTACCCAGGTATCTGTCTGAGCTCCACAATTCATTGCATTTGTTCATACAACAATATATATATTTTGACTGAGTACCCACTTCTGGTCTCCTGCATACTCCCATAAATATGTGCATTGAATTCACAAAAAATCAACAGCAATCAAGCATGTAAATGACAAAAGGATCAAGAATTTATTTTCAGTCTTCTCAAAATAAAACCAAAACTTCAGTGGTCTCATGTTTAGTTCCCTTTTAAAAAGAAAGTCCTTTAAAAAGAAATCCTATCATTCTTCTGCAAAATTCTTAGAGTATAATAGTACATGTATATTTGGCTAATGCCTAGACTTTGAACATGTACATTACTTGGACTAATTAGGTGACTTTATGAAAGAATTCTTTGTTTTGCACATTGGATAATACGATTCTGAGCTGTATTTACTCTTGTTACCACTGGGCTGGATGAGTGACGTACTTCTTGCAGCTGTAAAAGGTTTTCTTTATACTAGTTTTGCAACGAATTTACAGTGAATGCTGAAATCTGTTATTACTTCTCTATTTATGATAGGCTGAATAATAAACTTACTGATTTCATTTAATGGCAGCCTTTCCTTACTGGTGATTTCATTCAAAATGTTTTATTTGCAACTTGAAAGGACATCCTTGCATGTCAGAGAGGGGTATCTAAAGATGCTGTTATCACAGCGTGTCATACAGTGCTCTGGTACAGCTCGCTAAAGATGATGGCTGAGATTAAATACAACCCACTTGGCAAAGGGCAGATGGCAAACAATTGCATTTGACCTTTGTCAAAGAATGCTCATTCACAACTGCCTTTCATCACGTCCTCCTACATCTTTCCTGGGGGACCAAAAAAAAGCATTGGCGTGTTCAGTGCAGGCGCGGCTGTGAACTGCTGCCCCGCGTGCTGACACGGTGTGAGCACCACTGTCAGTGCACGTCCTGACAGCTACTGTGCCCTGACTAAATCTGTAATAATAACCACATGCCACGCTTTCAACTTCTACCCAAACCCTGCTCCAGAGCCTTTTTAACATGATTTGTAGTAGCAGCGCACAAGCGCTAATAAAGTACAACTTGGAAAAAATGGCACTTCATTTAACTGCATAAGATTTATAACAATATTTTCTATTTGACTCAAACTTGGACTCAGATCTGAGCAGTCAGCAAAGTGAACTGGGTGGCTAACTCCAAGATTGTGAGATTAGGTATTTCTTACTTATTTCCAGCAACCAGCAAATAACTTCAAACCTCAGCACACAGTTCATGGTTGTCTGCTCTATCAACAAACATATATCAAACTGGAAATTCAAGTAACTGAAACAGCCTCTTAATATTTACCTATATCAATTATTTTTTCTTTATCAACTATTATTTTTCTTGCCATAAGTAAATATACTGCAAGCAGTGCTTGTTCATGAGGATGCAAATATCAGTCTCAGATAACAGCACATGAATAATACAAGCGTGTTAAAAGCACCCATTGCTATACTGCAATTTACATCACTTTTACCTTGGTTATGGTGAAGTAGAGGTAAATGCAATTATTTCCCCCCCCTTAAGCACCTTTTAAAAAGTTGAATGAGCCTGGTTGGAAAGTAAATATTTTCTCTCTGTTTTCAGTGTATCACTAGAGAAATATAATTTTGACATATATTGGGACTGAATCTGAAATGCAGAAACCACGATCACCCACATTACATGAGAGATAAGGATAATTCTTGTTTTATTTCCCTCAAACCAGTACATGACACAGTGGTGTTCTGATATCAAGAGAGATTTTGAGAGAAAATGCTTGAACAAAGAACTTTTTTTTACATTAAATGAACTATCCATGGGAATCATGTGCAATATATTAATAGACGGGACACATAGAACAGCTCTATGCCATCTAATCAGGAAAATGAAGTTGAAAAATCAGATAGAAGCCTTTCTGTGGCTTCACAGTCAGTCTAACCTGTAGATGTGACACTGAACAGGCAATTCCCTGGATGCCTTCAGCAGCTTCAGGCCATGGAGCAGAGTGTGTTCCCAGGGAGGGGCTTTGGCTGGGTGACATCAGATCACCTTTCCTCCTCCTGCAGGATGGGTCTGATGGGTCACAGCCACACAAACACCCCGTCCTGCACACTTGAGAATAGGCTCAGGTTACTGGGACATTCCTGCTGACTTCATCCATGTAAGGATCACCTCTCAGGACTAAATCCTAAAACTAAGGCATTGTAAAGAACACAAGATATGTGATAAAATACCTTAGGGGGGTTTCTTTCTATTATCATGGATTCCAGCAACCTGATAGCTGGAACAGCTGAGCAATTTGTGTGGAATTAGTACCTTTCTCATCAAAAGCCATTGCCAGTCTCTTCTCAGGCTCCCGAGTCTTTGTCTCTTATACAGAGTGTGTTTGGCAGCAGCTTGTTCCCTCCCTCTGAACTCACTCCTTGTTTAGCCGTTTCCAGGATCTGGCCTCATGGCTTTTTACTGACTCCAGGTAAACCACAGCTTGCCAATCTGGAATTTCTTCCCTTTCCTGCATGTTTTATAGTCCCACTTGTCCCACGAGCTAAATAAGAACTATTCTCAGATGAATGGACAGTGCCCATCCATGGCTATACAGAGAAAAGAGCAACCTGAACCATATAATGTTGGACTTGCAGAAATTATAAGCTTTTTAAATTTAACGTGAGAATGAATTGTCTCTGTAATGTTGTACAGAAGCAGAGCAGTCTGCCCAAAAGGTAGCACGTGTTTTATAGCCCACTGAATTTCAAAAGCTTGGGTTAATTTTAGGAGTTACTGGGACTTCTCACACGCTAAAGTACTTTGCTGAACTGTGACAAGATGAAAGGAGGTGAAAGTAATGAGCAGCTTGAGGGTGTATATTTGTTTTAGTCAGAGGAGCTTTATCATTGACTTTAATGGTGCCAGGCCTGTGTACCCCAAATTAAAGTGAGTTAGGTATTTGCATACATTATAGGTTAATAAACCAGTTTCCCAGTGTAACTGTACATAAGAAGCATCTGCAGTACCACAGCACCACCAGAATAATTGCTACATCTTTAGCAGATTATGATGGTTTCCTTCATCATTTACATGTTTCTGCTCCAGCAGAGATCTATAGGCCTTACATGAGTCTGATAAGCTCAATTTTAAGTATATTGTTCTCAGCTATAACAACAGCTGAACTGACAACCAAAGGCAGGCGGATTTTGTTTGGTTTTTTCTTTTTTTTCCCTTCCCTTTCATTCATTCCTTTAATTTATTTATTTATACCTATTTTACAGCTTTGTTCAAATTTGTATCTGTGGCATGTTTACAGCACACTGTGCTTAACTCTGTAAAGCCAGACTGTTCTCTCATATGTAGTAAAGCTTTCCACATTATGCATGTTGTGTTTTATTTCACTGTTTGGAGGACCTTTTATGAAATCAGCAGCAAGACGGAAGGAAATCATTTGCATACTTGGCTCCATACACCTGGAATTCCTTAATTTTAGGGATTAACAAAATGAGTCTAATAAAAAGCATAGGGCCTTGTTAATCAGCTCTGTAAACTCCCTTCATTAGCTGTTACTTGCTGCCAACATGAGTGCACATTTCAGGAAATTTACATTGTGCAGGCCAGTTATTACTATTTTATGAACTGATTTCTAATTTTATGTGACACAGTTTGTGTTTTTAGTGTTCCTAAAAGTTAAATAACATTTTTTTAAAGTCTTGGATAGTGTGTGCCCTTGTGCAGTCTCATTCATGACACTTTCCATACATTAGATCCATAATAACATCAGTTTACTGAAACTGACAATACAATATAGTGTCAATAATATGAACAGATGCTTTGTATTGGAGTTGATGTGGAAAACTTTCCTGCAGACTATAAAGTATGGGTTATAAACACCTGTAGTATTGTCATTGTTTATTAATTTTTTTAAACCAAGGGAGGAAAAGATTTCTAAGCTTATTATGAAATCCAGTTATCATAATCACTTTCTCTTACTAGATCCTGCTAGAGTGAGTACAGCTCAGGTTTCCATTGTAGTTACTGCTTGTTCACACATTGAAAGCCTGATCTGAGTCCTACTGAAACATTTGGAGACATTTTCCCAATAGATTTTAATTGGCTTCCACCAGGTCCTTGATTTCAAGGAATATTTGGGAACCTGATATTTCCTTTTCTAATAAAACAATGAGAATCTTAAATATATCGATGCAATGCTTATAGTGATACAATTCCTCCCTCCTTCTTCTCAACTTTTTCTACCTCAGAAATAAGATTCTGGGGGTTTTTACCAGTTGAATTTGAGGCCTACCCTTCAAGGCTGGAAGTCTCCTTTTCCAGTCACGTAGCAGCTATAAAGCACAAGTTTTTAAATACATTAACTTCTTCCTGCCTAGTGGAGTCTATTTGGACTTTGAACAGCCACTGTCCAGACATGCTGACTTAACAAATTTTACTTGATTTAAGTTAAAGCTCTTTCATTTCAGAACAAAGCAAGTTTAACCAGCAAGAGGAAACTGCCCCATCTCTACAGTGCAAGGAAGTGTCCCAAGACCTGCAGTGTCTTGGCTTGGGGGTCTGACACTTCACAAAGAAATGAATGGTGAAGGCTGGACTAAAGGAAAATGTGATTTGTGACTAAGATGTACTCATCTCCTGATCAACCTCCTACCATCCCACCAGTATTTTAACATTTTATCACATCAAGCACACAAAAAGTAGCAGAAATAAAGAGGAACAGGCTTATCTGTGATTTCCAAAGGTAGCTAGAATGCAAAAAAGAAGGAAAACACCCAACCTTTATATGTTTAAAGTAGTAACAGTGGTAAGATTCTGATGGGTATTCTGAGAGCAAGCCAAGAAACTAACTCCAAATAAATTATTTGTTGTGAATTATTCCATTTATTCTCATATTTTTACCTAACTCACAGAGGTGTCCTGGCAATTAATACATGCAAAGACATGCAAGAGATGGGACATATGATTAAAATACCAAATATTATTGTTATATTTAATTTTTATTTTTTCATGCATATACAAACAAACCAGGCAGACAATTTTTCAGAAATTAAAGTTCAAGATAATTTCACACTGGTTTTGAGAACTGTCAAGAGTTCCTTCATAGACCTTTATCTTCTGGAAAAATAAGCATACTATGATGGATTTAAAGCCAGGCGTACTGACAACAAAGTTCTCTGAGAGGCTGGCTCTGTCTAAGATGGCTCTATTACAAATTTATTATAATTTTCTCTTTTCCCCTCATCTTTTGTGTAATTTTAGGGTTATTTGGTGTCCTTTAGGTAGCTTCTCAAGAAGTGTTATGAAAACATTTTGAAAAATTTGTGGAAATTTTTGGTAATGCAGGAAGAGGGCAATGAATTTTCCAGAAACAACTTCTGGAAGGTATTTGAGTGTTTTTCCCTTCTGTTAATGAACTTTCCTCAAAAAATGTAACTTTCTTTTTCTGTTTTTCGAGAGAATGAAGTTTTTTTCCCCTGGAAACTAGAGAAGCTTTTGCAAGTCTGTATTTAGTACTAAGAAGTAATATGATGTCATATTTCTTATGACTGGAGCTTTGACAAACTGAATTGGTTGACATTTTGCATGTACTTACACAATCTAATTCCAAAATATTAAAAATCAGATAACTCAGCACTGGAGCAATCTAGATACATGGAAACACATAGAGAAATCAGAAAACATTGCCATCTCAGATAAAATGTAGTGGACTTTCAGAAACCAAGAAGATCCCAACTCTGTGAGTAAAATTCCTTGGTACCTGAACTAGAGTACACACTACAGGGAAGAAACAGCTCTTAGAAATCCCTGGCAACTGAAGACAGGTTGTGTAGTGGCTGACCCTGTGAAACGGCTCCAAAACTAGTATCTAACTTTTTTTTTAATGTAACTAAATTAATGGGTTTAGTATTTTGAGCCTCTCAGTGGGATGAATAAACTGCTTTATGTTGCCACAAAGCAGACCAGAAACTCTACAATGGGCATGGCCTTAAAAGCATAGTGATTTTTAAAATGATGATAATATCCATGCAGGGCTCAAACAAGAAGCCCAAACTCTTCACCATGTGTCCTTGTTTTAAGCTGATGGATACATTAACAATGAGGAGAAGAATATTATTAGTTAGGAAAGTTCTGTTTCCTATTATTTTCTTCATATATCCTCACTATTCTCCTTTAGAGAGCTCTGGAGATCCAAATTCTCCAGAGGTCAGAAGAGGATATAAAGAATGGACAGGCTGTTGTCAACTGTCTTCCTGTTTTCTCAAATATTTTGTTACAAATGACAAGGTTTCTAGGCAATTGGGAAAGGCTGGGACATTTTTAAAAGCATCTTTAGACACTCCCCTACTCTGCACATCTATTAACCAGCCTTATAAAAAACCCCAACACTTCATACTTTGCTTCTGGGTGTGTGGATTTCATAATTTCATGAACCTCAACTTCACCCTTAGCTTTCCTCGAAGACAAGTCCAACAAGAAAGGATAAACAAAAAAGTTGAGAAGGAAAGAAAGGAAGGCAGGCAGTTCCCAAGCTGCCAGCCCCAGCAGAGAGGGATTGGCTGAAGCAGAGGGAGCACACAGCTCACTGCTGCTCATCAGCCTGCTGCTGCTGCAGCTTTGTCTGGTGTCATTGGGTTGCTGTCCAGCTACAAAAAAATGCTGCCTAAAGAAGAGCATATTGCCAATGCTGGCTGCCAACCTTAGAGCTAGTGATAATCCAAACAGCACAAAGTGCCCATTATCAGTTCCTTCTCTGAACAGCCCATTAAAAACAGCTGTGCAGATAAAAGAACTGGAAAACTTTGTAGCAGAAATTAAGCAGACAGAGATTGTGGTGGTTGGAGCCAACCACTGCCATTTAATTTCTGTGAAAGAAGAGTGGAAAAAAAAGAAAAAAGAAAAAAAGGATAAGACTCCAAGTTATGAATGGGAAAGGAAAGTTGTATGCCTGCCTAAAGCACTGAAAGCCATTGTGGAAGAGGATTTCTGAAGACAGGAGGTCTTCATTAAGATTTAGGGGCTAATCCTAGAGAATCTCATTGCTCTGAACAGGCAGCACAGATGCCAGCACCTGAATGACAGCAGGCAAATGCAGATACAACCAGCCCTCCACACACACATTCCCACAGAGGCAACCACACATGGGATTCCCCAGAGTAAAAGTCTCTGCTCTGTTGCAGCAGAGTCACTGGGGAACAAACTAAAATCCTTCCTGCATCAGCAAAATGATTCACAGAAAGTTACATAAAACTTTGGGTACTCTGTTTATTGGGCTGCGCCTCCAAAGCAATGAGGAAATATTGGCAGCTACGTGCTTGGAGCCCCTGGATCATTTTATGTCTCAGCCCAGCCATAAACAAATGCAGTTTGCTCTGTGCGAGCCTCGGCTCTGCAGACAATAGAGCTCCCCCTCCTCCGTTCCTGAAAGTGCATTCAAATAATTTCAAAATAATTTATGAGCATTGCTCTGCTGGAGCATGTCCTCTAGCACAGCCTGTTGGAGACACACAGAGGCATTGCAGGCTCACTCAGGCAATCTCTTACCCAGGGCACCACTTTACCTGGAAGTTTTTTCACCTGGACACTGGAAAGGCAAAGGGCAGCTGTCATTGGGGACTAAGCTCCTCAAACACGTACAGTATGGTAGGGAGGAGGGGCTGCTGCTGGAGAAAACCTAATTTTAAAGATAAACTGATGTCATAAAGAGTCTCTGAACTCATTTTAAGGACAATGGTCATTCTGGATTCTGTACTGACTACAGGTGCTTGTTGTTGCTATAACTAATAGCAGGACAGGAATATTTTATTTCTTCTAAGTGCTCACAATTAATTTTTCAGTCTTTTTTTCCCCCTGAACTATAGGCAACCCTTTAAAAACTAAAAAGATATTTTTTGTCTTACCAGTGAAATTGTAAAAACTTTTTTTTTTGACAGTTGTGACTACTCCCATTTCAATTGTGCCTGGATTTGCTCACAATTTCTTAGGTGTTTATAACCAATCTCTTTTAATTCATAATGCATATGCGCAATTATATGAAGAAAAGGTCTATGTAAAGACTGCAGAACCTTGAAAATATTGTTGCAGTATCACTTAATATTAGTGTCTTAAATCTGGTCAGAATAAGCTACTTTAAACATCTGCAGTGATTTCTCATGCTAATATTATATTGGAATTTTCCCAAATTCTTTGAAAGCCTATGCATTTTTTCATGATGTGGCTGAACTAAAGGAGAGCTGACATAAGGTGACTCACACAAGAACTTATGCTTATTTTTTGCAGAGGAACAAGTTACTGCATCCCTCCCTGTGTTTAGAACCTCTTTGATTTAGCTTTCCAACAAAAACAAAAAGAAGAGAATTTAAAGGAAAAAGAAGGAAGATGTGAATAATAATAAATAATCAAATCCATCTGTTTCAGAGGGGAGACAGGAGAAGGAATCTAGACCACAGTTCTTCCTCCTAACAAAACCTGTGTGCAGGTATTTGGAGTGCTAACGTGCCCTGGTGATGGCTGGTGATTGTATACATAGACACTATGGCATTTTTTTCTTCTCACATCACCCTTCTCCATTTTAACCAGATCTAAAACATGCACCATCAGGAACTATTGCTTTCTCCATTTTTCAAAGAGCTAATAGATACTAATCATTGACCTCAGACTTGTCATACATCACTAGAAGGATGTTCTCCATAAACAACATGCTGGAGGTCATGTCAATGTCCACTTCCACCTCCTTTGATTTCTGCCCATCTGCAGCTTGCAGGCCAAATAAATCTCGTTAAACAGCATGTGCACAACTCTCTTAAACATTCCAGAGAACAAAGACAAAAGAAACAGTAATGGCCACAGTTATATAAAGCTGCAGCAGTAGCAAAAAAAGTCTACGGGTAGCTTGAGTTTCATAAGCACTGAAAACATAATCTATCACCAGGCAGCGTGCACACTGCATGTGACTGCAGCTGGGGCACAGGCAGGCAATTTCTGATTTGATTTGTGGCTCAGTGCTGCAGGATGGTCTCTTCCATCCACCTTTCCCTTTGCATGTCCCCTTTCCCACTCTCTGCTGCACACTCCTGCCTCTTGTGCTGGGCTTAGTGCCCTTATGAGCAGATTCTACTGATAAAGTCTCTAAACTAAACAATATGGAAACAACAAAAAAAACCCAAACAACAAAAGACCAAAACTTTATGCCCAGTCAGCTCAGCAAAGGTAGCAGAGTAATAGAGACAAAACAGGGAACTGTAACACCAGGAGTAGGGAGAGGGATGGGTGTGGGAGCTGGACCGCTCTCTTCAACACCAATCACCTGTACTCTCTGCGTGTGTAACTATCATTCCATTGCAGCCTGGGCACAGAGTTAATTTTTATGCCTGGAACAGGTAAAGCAGGAATAGATACATACTTCTTAAGAAATTGAGACCTTCACCAAATCCCTGAGGATCCATCAAAATCCATACCAGTCTCAAAATCCTTCTTCTTTTAGTAAGTTTAGGACTCAAGTGAATAAAGGAAAGAAGCAGCAGACTAAGATGTCAGAGAATACGCAGACTCACTAGTGAGGTGTTTGAACCGAATGGAGGTGAAGAAAGAGTCCCCCTAGGTCTGGGTTTAAATTTTAAAATTGCAAACCTGATTGATTTTAGAATTGTAAAGCTATTTTGATTAGTTACTTCAATTCCTAATATTTTGCATTATTCTACTACCAAAATTTGCATCCCTCTAAAACTGTTCCGCTTTATTTTGATTTAATGGCCATGGAAAATTGCCACAAACAAGGGCATTCCAATGATTAATTAACATTCATATTGAAAACCTGCATCCAATTTTTCCTAGCTTTAACTTCTAGCTGTTTTCCCTTGTTACCACTTTTTTTTTTTTTTTTAATTAAAGGAGCCCTTCTGAATGTGAAGTCTTCTCCCCAGATGATAATTATACACCTTGATCAAATCACTACTTAACCCTTTCTCCAATAAGCAGAATAGATTTTGTTTCTCAGGTAACACTGGTGTCCCAGATCTCGAATCATTTTTTGGCTCTTCTTGTAAGCTTCTCCAATTTTACTATATTTTCCTCAAAAATTTTTGAAGTGTCCTTTTGTCAGATTTGAAGCAATGAAGTTCATCCCATGCTCAGCTGCTGCAGCCACTCCTTTCTTGCCTTCAGCTTGCATAAATTTACAGTTACTCTGTCCTTAGATAGTGTTTTAAAGAGTTTTAAAACTCCTCCTTTACATGAATTCCAACAGCTTTTCAGTTGCATTAGTTTTTAAAAATCTTGGAGTTCAGCCATTGCATCACAACACTGAGGTTTAAATTGAGAGCTATCAGTCTGCTTTAATGCACAGTGATGAATTTCCCAGAACCAACAGGCTGCTCCAAAATCACACCCCCCAGTGTAAGGGGCAGGAGTGCCTGCTCCCACACTGCTGCCTTACAGAACAGTTCTCCTCTGGAACTGCAGCTGGACAGACTTTGCTCACAAGTTTTAATTCTGTCAATGCTACAAATTACTAAGACTGTTTATTCCCAGATGTAAAATTGATTGAAAACATTTTTTTTTAATTTCTTTCGCTTCGCTTTTGATGACTTATGGAAACACCAGCTAATAAAATGGAATATAATTAATGGGTAACAGCTCTCTAAACTACACTGCATTCATGTGAGATGCTGCAGGGAATCTGAAATGAATGCAAGACTTATATTCAGAAAAGATTCCACCTGGCAACACTTCTATCTGTCCCTGTTCATTGTAAAGGACTGGGAATAGTAACGCTTGTATACAAAATTATTTCATATCCAGTGCTATGTTAATTTCCAGGCAAAAAAATGGATGCAGAGCACTATGAAACCGAAAGAAAGCAGAAAGATACTTGTGGATTTAAAAAAAAACCCACGAACAACAAAACACAACAAAACACACAACAACAAAAAACTTATTTATTTTCTATGGAAGAATAAAAATGATTTTCCTTGTAAAGCTATGACCATATGCCAGGCCTTTAGGGCACAGTGTGAGTAAAGGAAAAGGAAAATGTCTTCTGGTTTTGCTCTACTCCAACTTTATTCTGAAATATGCAGTCAAGACCTCCTTCCCATTGTTCTCCTTCTGCTGTTTACAACTTGCACTTCTCAGTTTTGCATGAGCAAAAGAATTATTTAAATACATACACCACCAGTTCTGGACAGTCCTTTCAAACAGCCCTCTGTTCTTCTGCATGAGAGAGGAGCTCTCTGTGATCCATTTATTTAATTGATTTATTCCTGTCCTTATGAGGAGCCGTCCTGATGGGATATGTTTACATGGTTTTCACTACTCAGATTTAAAACAACCAAGCCATTGCTATGGCACCCTGCAGAGCCCCTGGAGCAGACAAGAACTGAGAGCCTGATGCTCAAGGCTCAGCCCCCAGGCAGCCGTTCCCTCTCAGATCAGCAGCAAAAATGTCTGGTCAAAACTTCCAACTTTCAACCAGTTACTTGGACTGAACTTTGACAAAAGCACGATGAAAACTTGGAAAAAGTGTGACAAAAGCCATTCTTTACATTTTTCCCTAACCACTTGCAAGCAGAGGCAGCTGTCATTGAGAGGCCAAGGCAGATCTGTCAGATCTGTCAGGGCTGCTCTGGGTGAGGTGGGCACCTGCACCCTGCCGGGGGCACAGCTCTGCTCTGCATTTGCATCACAGCCCCTCCTCACTCAGGGAGCACCAGCAGCTTCCCAGGGCTCCAGGTTAATACTGCACAAACATGGAATTTGTAAATATGTTCTTCAAAGCTAACTTTGGGAATATTTGAGCTGACATCCTCTTATTGCATCAGTATTGGTGAGGACAGAAAATGGCACCAAATAAACACTCAGGGGAGATTTTGTCACATTGTTAATGCTCTGCCATTAATCCTGATGTTTGGTTCAACAACCAACCTTCTGTTTGGTGATGGTTGTCTTTGAAGGTTGCCCTTAGTCTTTGAAAATGCTAATTGTCAAGCCAACATTTACAGAGGAAGTTGTAAAATGAGAGGTTATTATCTACTGCCCTTGCTCTGATGATAGAAAGAGGCCTTACAGAATAGTTTTCTATTAAAAGCTTCATACATCTCTGTGGATGGTGGCAAGTACAAACAGATTAAAGAGCCAGTGAAAAAAGTGCATGAGAGGGACAAGTAGAGGCTCTGCAGCCTGCACTCCATCTAGCTGGGAAGATATCCACTCTCGATTTCAAATGATGGAGAATCAGCATTTGAAAACACCACTTTAAACTGTCTAGTGGTTAATTAATCTTAATGTTAGATTTGTATATTATTTTTGATTCAAGTTTCTTTAACACACAAAGTTTTTTAGGCACTGTCACTTGGCTAAAGGATGTTTTATCATTTGTTTCTTTTTCTCTCTCCAGATTACATTGTCCATTTTTAACACTCTCGTGGGGAATTTAAATACACTGAATTCCTTAAATCTCACTATGTACTTGCTCTCAAGATCTTGAACTATTTTTATGGCTTTTTCCAAGATTTTTTCTCTTTTTTTTTTTAATAGAAAAACTAAAAGTAAAATTTAAAAAAAAATACTTCAAATACAGGTAATAGCATTTCTTTTTTATCTCCCAAGACCTGGTTTTGTTTTCATGCTCTTCTGGATGTTTATGTCAAATCTTTTCCAAAACCCTTTAAATAACCCAGCAAGTGCCTATTTTCATTGTGTGATTTCCTCAGTTAGGAAGGTGTAATTGTGACACTGAATATTGCAGAGCTGCTGTGCACAGAGAACAAGCAGCAGCTGTCACAGCAGCCAAAGCAAGGCAGCTCTGACTCTCCTGTACAGCTCAGCTTGCACAAAGTTCTAATTTGTGGTTACTGCAAATTATTTCCTTGTTGTTTGTTGCCATTGATACATAACCTGGCCTAGATGTGATAACTGCAGCAATGCAGAAACTCTCAAGTGAGCACATGAAGGGGAATCAACCCATGCCACAGCTGAATTCAGGTAAGCAGACCCAAAGTTTGGGGGGAAAAACCCAATTCTTACTTCTGTGAGGAGAAACTCAGCACTAACAGAACATGGAGGCTCAGTTTTATCTACACATCTCAGTACACAGCACTGGGGTTGTAGATCTGGTTGTAGCAACTCTCCATGACAAGGCACAGCAGCATAAGTGAGCACAGGCCAGAGAAAGAAAATGTCACCATTTTGAGGGGTAAGCACAAAGTAAAAAGTACAAGTGTTGAGGACAGAGACATAATGGCAGAAGGTAAGCCAGAAAGATTGCAGTGGGAATTCAGCAGAGAAGAAGGCAGTCAATTTTCTCTAAACTTGCACTCCAGTTTGGGCAATTGTTACTGAAGTGTGCAGCATGTTCACTCCTGCAAAACAGCCACTCCGTGAGAAATTGGAGAGCTTTACTTCAAGGCTGACAGCATGAATTCTTATTTTCTTTTCATATCAAAGCTGGAACTCAAGTCCCAGTCATACTGATTTATCAGGTGTGCAGAAGAGAGAGTTAGGCCTAGTGTCACTAACTTTCATTTCCATAAGGTGCTAATTCAAAAAAGTCACAGCTTTTCAGCACATTTTCTCCATACCACAGCTTTCCCCTCTCTGGAATGCTTTTAGTGCTTCAGTCAAGCTGTAATTGAGGGAGCTTAGGTGTGCTATGTCCATTCCTGGTTTTCCACCATCCCTGCAGCACGAGTCCCATTTGTTTAGCTGTGTTTTGATCTCCTAATTCACACCCCAGTGTGCAATGTCCCCGCCACTGAAAAATTCCTACCCTCTTCTCTCTGGCTCCTGTGAGGTGCCAAAGCAAACAGTTCGGGATCACACCACAAACTTCTGTTAATGTTCCAGGAAAAGAGATCCAGCAGTTCCTGCAGGCTGTTAGGAAGGTGATGGTGCAAACATGAGGATGCTAAAAGGATTAGCAGAGTGTGTTTGTACCACCTTTCTGAAGACAGGGGGCTAAGAGAAGTTACAAAAAGGACTACAGAGTGAAAACCAGTGAACTTACGTATTAAAATGGAATTTTACATCAATACCAAACACATATGGGAAGCATTACTAAAAATATATGCATTTAATTCCTAACAGTAGCTTTAATTTACATTAAGGATATATATTAAGGATTAAGGATCTATCCACAAAGAAAAAAGTGCATTAAAGCCTCTATTGAGTTCAGTGGTCTGAGACTGAACCCCATAACAAGATTTTTAGACAACATAGACGAAACTGCATGAAAACTCCTGAATGCCTGTGTTATACATGCTGTGCTCTCTTTGCATTGCAGGTCCTAATTAGGGGTATATATTACTAAATATATTCAGAAATCACATTCTCAAAGTGAAGAAATGCTTAATCATTTCAATGCAGGATTTCTTAACATTCCTTAATTTCACCTCTTGGAATTTTACACTGAATTTTGTCAGTTTATAAATTTACACTAGAGCATGCCAAAAGGAGGCAAAGAAAGAAAGAAAGAAAACAAAAAAATCCCAGACCTTAAAGGCATTTTACCACAGAGACACTGAAAAATAAAGACCATTAGCAAAAAAGTATAATTAAATTAAAATGCCAGCTTGCCAAAGAAGCTCAGTAAATGGGAAATATATCAAACTGTGATAATACAAATGGGCTATTTCTCAAGGTGTGAGAAAGTCAATGGAATAAACTCTGATAATTTGCTGACTTTTTATGTACCAGGTAGAGAGTAATGACTTAAAAGTAAATTGCACAATGACAAATACAGCAATATATTATGAACCACAGTTACTCTTCCTATTAACATCAGTATTTTAGGTATTATGCTGTAACAAAATATTAAGTATAAAAAAAGAGACTATTGTAACTGAGGTAGTGTGGCCTGATGCTAGCAAAATGAGCTGACTTTAACATAATCACATAATTTCAAATTCTGTTGTCTGCACTTTCCCAGGAGTCACTTTGGCCCAGTTATTCTGAACATATTTTAATTTCCATTCCCACCCTGACGACAGCAGAGGCTTTCCCTAAAATCAATCCTTCCACAGGACTATAGCCTTTTCAGAATATTCAAAATTACTTTTGGCATGTAAGTTCATTTTGCTAATTCCTCTTTTAGTGAGCAAATAACCTTTGAAAAGCTGGCGGCAGGTGTTTATGTGTCAGGCCAATATCAGGAGTGCCCCAGTTGCCCAGTGCCATGTCAACAGCGGTGCGGCGGATCCTGCGGCTCTGCTGCCCTCTGCTGCAGCACAGCCCGGGACGCGCCTCCTGCCAGGCTCCTCTGGGGCTCCAAATTCAATTCCTAACCTGCACTTGGACTCTCAACACCAAAAAGCAGCGTTATAAGTTAGGGCAATAAGGAGTTGCTATTCTGTTCGCAGAAAGAAATACTCAAAACAAGTAAAATCCTCCCTTCTCTTTTGCTGTGACTGAAATACGACAGCTGAGGTGTCACCCTACACGGTGTGAGCTGGGAAGAACAAATCTGACAAGGAATAGAGTTCTTTTTCTAACATGTAAGACCGGAGAACATAATTTCACAGAGAAAATTTGAAACAAGTATTTTTGTGGCTGCTCTCCCTGCCTCCTGAGGACATAAACTGCTCTGCAGGGACACCTGCAGTGTCAGAGGGAAGCAGTGACACTGCAGCCAGAGCTGTGTGGGAACACCAAAGCCCTGCCAGGATGCTGCACCCCAGGAGCTCTGGTACCCTTCAGGGCTGCTGGGTCCCTGTGCTCCCTTTCTAAAATTCACTGGCCACCAAGGCAGAGAGGATGGCAGATATTAATCATTGCAAATTACTTTACAACGGAAATATTGAGAGCTTAAAACGAGATTCTTAATTCTTTTTGTTAAACCTGTTGTGTGTTTTAATGAAATGAATTTTTTGCCACACAGCATAAAATTAAGCAAGTAGACTGAAATCTTCTCACAAGTTAACTTGCATTCAAAATGTTAAAAGAATCTAACTTGACCTTTAAAGGGCCAGAATTTAAGCAGTCAAATGCTTGCTTTCCTCAAGCAAGTATGCACTTTATATGTATTATCTACCAGATTTTTATCCTGATAGACCATAACAGCTCCTAAAGAGCTGTTATAGATTATTGTGTAAATCCTTCTTTGTTCATGGACTATTGACCCAACTGTGCATTATGTCCCTAAAGAAGACTTGATAGTCCATCATGTTAATCCAGCTGCAAGGTTAGTGCATGATGTACGGAAAATCTTTACATAATTTTCAGTGAAATTAAATAAGAATTTTCCTGTGCAGATAATTATGCTCCACAGTGAAACAATTCAATATCAGAGATAACACAAGGCATACTCACATACAGAATATTAGGTCATGTTATGGATTGCACATCTGGGTGTTTCTTATTAAAATTAAATTCAGGCTGTGTAATGAGGATAGTTCAAAGTGGCCAAAGCTATTAGCTGAGCTTCAGAGCTAACTGCAGAGATTTTATTTTTAACCAGATAATTTTAATAAAGAATGTGTTCATTTCAGATGTTAGCAAGCAATTTGAACAGAATTTGGAACATAAAAAACATGCCTGGAAAAAAAAATTCATACTTGTACTTCAACTCTCAGTCACTCCCAGTGTATAGCTAAATGCAACACTGTCCTCTGAAGGGAAAAGGTAAATTGTGGTGTAACCCAAACCATGAAACTTTTTTAAAGGGTTTAGCTCTCTGAACTGCATGTAATGGACAGAGAAGTGACACTTGTTATCTTGTCACTCAGGGCAGATGCTGTGTGACGGGTGGCTCTCCGGGGGCAGGAGGGCTCAGAGGGGCACAGCCCGCCAGCAGCTGGGGCTCAGGCTGGCTCCAGCACCAGTCAAAACCTCTGCTTGGCACACATATCCCAGCTAAACCAAGATTTTGCATTTTATGGTGTAGTTATCACAGAAATTAAACCCTTTATCAATTTGTACTTCTCTTATTTATACCTGTGCTTATCCTTCTCACTGAAATTAACATTTGTGGCTTTAATTCCACTTCATGATTGTCCAGAAATAAAATAAAATCATTATCAGAAGTGAGCTGAAGTCTGCTGCTACTCCCATTTTATTTCATTGCTTCATTACTCATTTTCCAGCCAAAATATGTTCTACTCAAAAATTTTGAAATCTCAAGAATTATTTTATTTTTGTGCATCACAGAAATCCTGATTTTTTGAATTCAGATAGCACTTTGCTGCAGACATTTACATTTGAAGTACAGCAAAATATCCAGGTCAAAACACCCACCAGGTTGAGGGAGAGTTCCTCTCAAAATCAGTGTTTCTAAAAGAGGGGTAGCATTGTCAAATCATGGAGTGAAAGCACTCCTGGCAGTATGTAACTGGATGTCTAATGCTTCACAGGAACACTGGACAACAGTTTGGTAGAAAGCATCCCCTGGGATCTAATTGCAGTATTTAGTTACTGCTCCAATGAAGACAAGAGTGAGAGAAGTTTTCACCCATAAGAATGTGCTGATTACTGGGGCAAAGGAAAACCAGTGAGCCCCTGGCCTCAGGAGATGAGGAGGAAGGGCTGTGATCCCATCCTTCCTCCCCGCTCATAATGTCACCACAGCAGGGCCCGGTTTCCTCAGGGGACAGCATTCCCACAGATCTCCCCATACTTCCTAAATTCCCCATGTAAAGCCCCTCCAGGCAGTGCAATCCAAAATCCATCAGCAAAGAACAAGCTGAGCATACAGGGCAAAACAGGGACCCTGAGCCCTGGGGCACAGGGGGTTCCTTTTAAATTCACTCCTCACAAGCCAAGAGCCACTTCTACAGCCCTTCACCACGGGGACAGCTCTGTCTCATGGACCCCATGCTAAAGCAATTGCAGATGGATCTTCAGGCCCTGCTTCAAAGCCCTTGGGCTGTTTCCTTCACCAGAAGCACCAAGACAATGAGTCCCACTCCCAAAACATGAACCCTGCAGTAGCAAACCTCCCCTTTAGCTGTACACAGGCAGTGCAACACCTTACGTAAGGCACAGGTACATTCTCCTTTATGGGCTGCAGGAGCAGACCATTAATATTTTACAGATTTCTCATCCTCTCCGTTTGTGTAATTTATCAATGCCCAACAGGTCCTCTGCCAGCTATACATTAAAACTATTTTCAAAATATTTCATTGTCAGCCCATGGCACCTTCATTATTTATTAAGATAAGGGACATGATGAACAGGAACAGTAGGTAACTTGTTTGCTCAAATGTACTTTATGAATCCTTTGAATGCACAGATCTGCTAGAAATATAGTGCCTGCAGGTTCCCAAGAGTCATAGGCATGATTCATGCAAATAATAAAAATATTGTATGCTTGATGTAGCATCAGCATCATCTACCTGGAAAGTTCTGCTCTTCAGGCTGAAACCTGTGCCATTATTTCAGGTGTATATTCATATAAATCAGAGATTTAACTGTATTTAATATAGTGTCTACATTATGACTTTTTACAGTACAATGAGTGTATGAACAGGTGAAAGGAATCCATAGTTCATTCCTCAGTCATTACTACTGTTCTAATGAGCAGTGATAAAGTTTCCCCTCATGCCCCACAAAAGGATTCCTTTAATCTGCCTTTATCTTCTGCACAATTTCTTTTAAATTGGTTTTTTCAAGCAAAACCAAACCCAAATAACAAATACAGCACCACAAAAAGCAACAGTGCAAGAATAATTTTGTTGCCTGATTACATTAGCTCCTGTTAATTCAGAAAATTATAGCACTTTTTTTTTTTGATGTTGACTAAAGAGACTCATAAAGTCCACAAATAAACAAAGAAATCAACACATGAACAAGGCAAATTCCCAGAAGAATTTTGAAGTGTGGTTGGAAAGCATCAGAAATTATGCAGATCACTCTCCCATCCACCTCACTTCCACAATACAACAGAAACTCCATTCAGGAATTAGCTCACAGAGGGCAACAGGAAAAAGCAGCTTTTGGGACACAAACCTGGACCTGAATGCCCAAGTGTGTGGAAATGTGCCATACCACTCTCTTTTTGAAGTGTACTAGGATATTTGTTAGAATAGGAAGTGCAAACCCAGGCAAAGCAGCATCTGCAAGCACAGAGAGATCTGATGCACGTTCTGCCTTTTCAGCCCCAGCCCCACGTGTCTCCCCTCCAGACCTGGACCAGCAAACCAGCTGTACACACCCTGCACTGGGGAGAATTTTTGATCTCGCTCTAGACAGCAATATGCTTACAAAAATCAACCAACCTAACAAAAAACCAACCAACCAACCAAAATACCCCAATTAAATATCCCAAACCATGTTCCCTGTTCGGCAGGTTGGGTAATGGGTGTAGATGCAATCAAACAGCCTGAGTGCACATCCTCTGCCTGTTGAAGGCAAACAGTTACACAGGTTCTGAGCTCAGGCTGCAGCCCCAGGTATCCAACACCTGTTCAGCAGCCCTTCAGCCCCCTAAGTACAGAAGGCTTTCCATGGGGTCTGTGGAGAGAGAGGTGTATTTAACATGGAAGATGCACAGAGTGAGCCAGGATGGACACAGCTGTCGCCCTGATTTTTGCAATGTTCTTTTACTTCTGTAGTAGAAGTTCTCATGCATTTTCTATAAACATAGTCCTTGTTTTTGTAATCAGCCTAAATTGTTTTAAACTTCTAAATTGTTTTTCATTCCTTTCTCCTAGGCGGAGAAAGATGATTGACTACGTCACTATCCTGTAAAATTATAGAAGTAGTAACCTCATTAACCAATCCACAATTGTCTTAAAAAAGATATAAATATAAAAGAATGAAAAAAGGCAAACTTTTTCTAATCCTACCTGATAGTTCCTAACCTACTGCTAAAAAATCTACGTGTTTCTTTCGTGTCCAACAGTGCAATACATAGACACTCTGCAGCTCCCCCAGTTACGCAGAGAAGCAGTTTGTAACAGCACATGTGGATAATCAGCACTGTAATTTCCTACTCATAATTCTCCTCCACAGTTTTAGTGTATTATTCTCTCACCAAACTTGTCCCAGTTATGGTGAAAATTATTTTCTATCTATGGAAAACTTGTGAACTGTCAGCAAACAGTTTCTGCATATTTGATTCCTAAATTGCATAATCAATCATGTCCTATAATTTGTTTCCTGGTTGGACTAACTGATATTATAAATTGTTCTGTTTCTCCTCTACATAAATATTGTTTTGTGGAGAAGCAACTTAACTAAAAATCCCTGTCTGGTAGAAGGAGGAAAGATGTATTTACAACCAACTCATAAGAAAAACTAAATTAAAATTTTTAAATCAAAAACCTGATAAAATGGGCATTAACACAGTAGTGGTTTAAATCGTATCACAATTTATAAATTTCCTGTCATTATTCACCAGTTCTAAGAATCTGTTTGCATAGAAAATCACCTCTTTGATAAAGGTAAGGAAAGACTATCACACGTACTTATTTTAATCAAGCCAGTTGGTATTTAATTTTGTATACATTTCAGTTAAAAGAAATTTAATTTTCTCTCACAAAGATAATTTTAATAGTAAAATGTAACCATATGACCATTACATATGACATTCCATTTTGTGTTTAATAGACTGTGTCAAATTGAAAATTGCAGTTTAAGACATAATCCTTCATGGAGCCTGTCACATCCACAAATCTGCCATTTAATTTTTATTAAGTTATCCAATAATTTCTTAACAGACAGTTAAGCTCCAGAAGAGATCCCACAAAGTTACAGGAGAGAAGCTGAGTCTGCATTGGTCAGAGCCTACATTCAGAAGAGAGAACAGGAGAAAAAACAAATCTACCACCTGGAACATGATGATTTTGTGCTCATGAATATTAAATTGATGCAATATTTACCCTCAAAGGGGTAAAACCATTATTGTTCTTAAATCACATGCAACCATGTAACTTCAATAATTTCATTTTTTTTTTCATTCATACAAACAGTTATTATGAACAAAATATTATAAGAAAATACAGCTTGCAGATTTCAAAATTATCCACTGTGGAGGTCTTAGCAACCAAAGGCAAGATGGAATAAAACAAACATAGAACATGTAAGAGATTTTGTAAGGACCTACCTAGGGAACTGCTCTTTTAAAGAAGGTTGAGCAACTGCCTCCTACCTATGATTTTTTGATTTTCCTAGAAAAGTATGCAGAAATTAAGATTTCAGCTCCATTTTCCTGCAGTGCTTATGTGGATTTACTTGAGAGCAGAACTCAATATTTACATTTTGAGGTCAACAGATTTTGTCAAATATTTTCAGAAAATGTTCTGCTGAATAGGGATGTGTTAGTGACTGCACAGGAGAATTCACTACGTTATCGCCATGCACTCTTTTACCAGTTCTTGATGCTGCTTTTGTCTGCTTCCTTTCTTTTGTTTTTAGTCCTTTATGCTTGTTTCCATAAAATTCAGATTAGATGCTCACACACTGTCCCTGAAACTTCAAATCACTTTCATTAATTTCTACCCTGGCCTTTTGGGTTGGCTGAAGGATCCGTGGCACTGGAGCAGAGGAGGAAGTGGTGCCTTTTCCCGCGGTGATGAATGGAAGGCTGGCTGCAGCAGTGATGTACACTATCTCACTTGCTGCAGGGGTTAGATCACATGAAAAGAGGAATGTGCAATTGAACTGACAGAAAGGGAACGATTAGCACTGGACATCAGTCATTTGTTTCAGGCTGTACCGTGGTAGGAAACTCTTGGCTCTGCTCCTCATCTGCAGGATTGAGGTCGATAGATCTGTTCTAGATAACAGAACTGCTTGTGTGGATATAAAATCTTGTGATTTTCCTTTCACCAGCAAGAATTACTTATGGAAACAAAGAGTCAGAGAACTTGAAAGTGTCAAAAAGCCTTAATCAGTTTTTGGCCCAGTGCCTGACTACAAGTGCAGGATTATTCCTAAATCATCTTGTGGATTGTCCACTCTGGCTAACTGTATCCCAAGGGAGATCACTTCAGACACTTTCCCACAACTGATGTATAACACTGTCAGAAGCTTCTTGCTGATAATCAACCAAAACTTTACCTTTGCAAGGATCTTCCTGTAACTTCTAGCTGCACCCTCATGCACTCAGCAATTCCTCTCCTGCCTTGGTGTTAACACTTCTCATACCCTTGTAGATGGTTATCACACCCTCTCTATCACTGCTCAGGCAGGCTCTGCACTTCCAGCTTTGTCATCTTTTATCTTCAAGTCAATGCCCCCAGTCTTCAGATTTTATGTCACTACTTAGATGCTAAAGGGAAAATCCAATGTGCTAGTTTCAGGTATTCTTGAAAGAAAGAGTGGAAAGGGTATTTGTTTGCTTAATTCTCCACCTCATTTCAAAGCATGCTCTTACTTTGCCTATATGGAGTCTGGGTAAAATATATAAAATGTATTTTGAAGCAACATTTTTTCCTCTCTACAAATTTTTCAGCAGCAGGTATATATATGTCATTATATAGATGGGTTTATAATTTGATTTTTTTACAGTTTATATTAAAATGGATGTTTATGAGCATGAGTTGAGTTCAACTGAAAGTATTAAATATTTGATATTATGTATATTATCCATATACTTGGTTCCTTAGACACAGAATATTGTATAGACATAGAATTACTTGGGCATCATTTTCACAAGGATAGGGTGTAAAAGACTTGAAAGAAGTTTCTAGACTAAAGATGCTTAAATGTCTTGATTCTTACACTAACAGGAGAATTAAAAATTTCATATTTCACCAGACAGTTCTCTGCAAATCTTTGATTACATACCGTCCCTTTGGAAACTTCCACAACTGTTCAAAAATAAAAGCAATAATAAAAATGAGTACCTGGGATTAATTTTATTTAAGATTTAATGCTATCTGGAAATGCTGACAGGAAAACTGCAGAATATAAAGATTATAATTAGATGATATTACAAAATGAATATGATTTGCTGGGGTTGTAGTTTAGCTTAGGTCATGAATTCAGCTCTCATAAAACATGTTTTGCTTCATAGGTGTGAGCAGTGCGTGGATGCAAACCCCAAAGTGCTGCACACTGGGCATTGTTCTGCTCAGAGGACAATGTTACACCATCAATATTACAGAGGCTGCCCCAGAGAAAGGTCCTGAACTGCGGATCCTCCACAGGGCTGCAGCCAGCCCTGGGGATGCACTGAGTGCCTGGGATGCTCTCAAGGCCTCCACAGTAATTTTTCACCTGTCCACACAGCACCACGCTGGAATTTATCAGTCAGGCCCTCTCAGGCAAACCTGAGGGTAAGGTTCCTGCCTGGCTGGGGGAGGCTGCTGGGGCAAAGCTCTGGGCAGGAGCCAGCAGAGCTCTCCAACAGGGCTCTCCTGCTCCCAGGACAGAGCCTTTGGGGTCCTGTCGAACGGGACACCCTCACGCAAAAAGCAGCAGAAGCGGCAGCAGAGCAGCACATGGTAACACAGACAGCTACAGCAACCTTGGAAGCATTTCCTGATTTCAGTGAACTACACTGGAGAAGAGGAAGACAACTTTTCATTTTTAAGTAAAGTTCTAATCTACCCCTAAACTTCTCATGAATGTCTCTGAAATAGCTTTGTATGAATAAATCTTCATGGAAGACAAGAGTGCACAGCAATCAGTAAGCCTGAGAAATTCAGACTGAGATTTTACTATCATCAGGTTGGAAGAGTCATTAGAAAAATCTATTTCTGATCACACATATTTTATGTTACCCTATTTAAGTGTTTTATGGCAAGATATCTGGACAACATGAAGAAATACTGCTAAAATTACTTGCATCAAAGTTGTATTTCATATCTGATTATTAAGGTACTTTGAATTACTTCAGTATCTGCATAGACACGACTACTAGAAGTAGATGTTAGTATTTATTAGTAGATATTAATAGTTATTTTTTAAATGCATCTTATATAACAATACCCACTTTTCTTCCCCATTTCTCCATTTTTAGTCATTCTTTTGAAGAACAGTTTAACTGCCAAGCTCAAGTCAATTAAAACTCTGTCTATTAGTCCCTGAAAAGAGAAGGCTGCTTTCAAAAAATCAAATGGTTCAGACAGACACACCAAAGCAGCTGTATTACAGAAGTCAACTTCACTAATGAAAATGGCTTATGGTTTAAGATAAAAACAATACAACCAAGTAAAAAAAGACATTCCTTTAAAGGAATTAAATTATGTGAATAAAAGTAATTTGATAGAATTTCAATAGGTAGCTGGCCACTTTTTTATAGAATAACACTGAGCTATTTTTTCTTCTCATACATTGGTAAATAGTTAGTTACTTTGGTATAAACGGCTGCTGCTGGACTATTACATATGAGTCTTGTTACAAAGAAAATTGTGATAAACATACTGCTTAGTAAATCTAGACAACTTTTACTATAAAAACAACCAAAATGCCATGGACCAAACTTTAAAATCAGTGAGGTAAATGCAACTTTTGCAGCACAGAAACTTACATACACAAGCAGGTCTGAAGAACCTGACTATTGTAATCTATCTTTAAATAGGTATTTTGAGATTTAAAGTAAAATAGCTTGTGCTACAGCAGAGTCAGTTTGGAGAGATCATTATAAAATCCCATTATCACTGCTACAAGTTGGACTATTTGTCATCACAGAAGAGATGACAAGCTCAGAAATACTACATTTGTTATTATCAGATGATAAATGATATTCCATTAAAGCCGCAATACATCATCTGCAAAGCTGCAAAGAAGATATCAAACCTATCAGTACTTGACTTATAATTTAATTTTCAAAAGCTGTCAACTAAAATTCCAAAGGCTAAGCATTTTCATTTTTAAAGTTCATCTTATTTATTTTCCTCATCTGTTAGTCTAATTTTTTTGATATGGCAAAAATAACTGATTATGTGCAAGGTATAATTCTTTTTCTCTTGATTAAGTAATACATCAGATGTCACTTATGTATTAAAAATATATGACAAATAATAAAGCAAAAGAGTAGTGATGAACACACCTTATTTGGATTTCTTATTTTTAAATACAACAGTAAAGGATGGGTCAGTCTAAAAATATTTTGATTATGTTGTATTCCAACTAGCACGAAGCCCAGATTTTAAAATTTACAATTTGAATTTTACTTTATAGGAATAGAAAATCAAATACAAATCTATTTAAACTGGTACTTGGAAAAGTATCTGTTTAGCATCTAAACAATTCTGGCATTCTAAATTCCAGAAAAAAGCTATTACAAAGCAATTTGTGCTGGGGCTGCCCAGCAGAGGAGCAGCTCTGCTGAAGAGAAGCAGGAGCAGCAGGGTGGGCACAGGGCAGCCAGGGCTGGGGGGCACTGAGTGCCTGGGCAGTGCCACCCCTGGGGCTCCACAAGCTCAGCTGGACCAGCCCTAAAGAAACCAGAGCCGAGCCCAAGCTGAGTGCTGCGAGCCAGAGGCTGGGCTCAAAATTTCCCCAGGGCCCTCCCATCCTGAGCTGCCTCTGGGTCCGACCCCTCCAGCACAGAAACAAAGCAAGAATCAAAGCCTGTGTGATTCTTATAAGTGCCATTGCTCATCACTGATGCAAGTACAGACAGCAATACTCTGTAACTTGATTATTCAAATTATTTTTATTTCAATGTTATCTAATTCTTCATATTTCCAATGCTAGCTTGGCACAGTGTGTAATAAAAACATTTAAGCTACTGCCATGCCAATTTTTGCACTATGTTAATGTAAAGTGAGTGAAGAAGCTTCAGATGCCACTGTGCCCTCCAATCTGTTTTTAAACTAATTGTCTAAAAGCACTTCCTGATTTCACAGAATCACAGAATATGCTGAGCTGGAAGAGACCCACAAGGATCATTGAGTCCAACTCCTGGCCCTGCACAGGACCATCCCCAAGAGACACCCTGTGCCCGAGAGCATTGTCCAAACACTTCCTGAGCTCTGTCAGGTTTGCTGCTGTGCCCACTGCCCTGGGGAGCCCGTGAGTGCCCAGCCACCCTCTGGGGGAAGAACCTTCTCCTGATAGCCTACCTAAACCTCCCCTGGCACAACTTCAGGCCATTCCCTTGGGTCCTGTCACTGTCACACAGAGCAGAGATCAGTGCCTGCCCTTCCTTTTCTCCCCATAAGGAGGTTGTAGACTGCAACTGGGTTTCCCCTCAGTCTTCTTTCTCTAGGCTGAGTTGATATATTGTCTAAAAGTTTGTGCTTTTTCACTTATTAATTTAACATCAATTAACAATGACATCAAAGATCTTCAGGTATTGCATTTCCTGGCAATAAATGAAGGGGCATCAGCTGAATCCTGGGAAGCAATTCAAAGTAACTTGGGAGCTAAAAGATATAAATTTGCTACTTCCTCTTTGATGTTGGTGCTCACTACCCGAGACTGCCATGCCCAGAGGAAAACAAGGCCAAAGCCCTGTCAGCAACTGTTTGTCTTATAAAGCACTGAGTTCCTCAGAGCCTTTCCCAGAGCTCAGCAATGAGCAGTGTAACAGCCCTGGCTGGACATGGGGCAGGTTCTTTACTACTAGAGCAGGGCAAATAAAACTCTAAAATTAGAAAGCTAATTGTAAATGAGATCCTCTGTGCTATGCATCATAGAAATATATAGTCAAGGATACTAAACACTAAAGCAGCAGAAATTGTAGGGGATTTTGAAAATACTCATTCAGGTTCATGATTCTGAAGTAAAAATTTTGTTGACAAATCTTATCCACTCTAATGCAGACATTTCCTGCAATATCACTCTGTGCACACGGCCACATCTGAGGTGACTTATTAAGCTTCTACAGCATTTTTTTTAAATTAAGAAAATCCACCTTTGGCTAAAATTAACATTAATCACTACCCCAGCTGAATTCACCCTGCCTGCATTTGGCAGGGGTTATCCTGTTCTCCATACTCCAACTTTGTGTGACTTTCAGGCAGGGTGTTTTGGTTCCCTGCTTCAGCCCCAGCTTAACTTCCTTTACAACACTGCCACCTACAAGGGAAAACAATACCTACCAAGCTGCTTTGAAGATGTTGCCTTCAGCATTGTGTTACTCTGATCACATTCATCTCTGTCCTTTTTTTCAAATTTGATTTTAAATATTTACAGCATCATACATCTTCCCCTCCTGAAATTACTAACGAACTGTTACTGTCTGCGAAACCTGCTGGATGAGTGATGGACAACTTAAAAGGGAGCATCAATGTTTTATTTGTGAAATATAAGCTGAAAATAGTCTGCAGATTCTTTTTTTGTTGATCTTCTACTTTATGCAAAGGTACCTTATGTATTTAAACAAAAAGATACTTCATTCTGTACTATCAATAATTAAAATATTGAAGTAGATTAACATGTAATAGTCACCAAGTTGAGGTAAACTATAGAGAAACAAAAAACTTCAACAGACTTCAACAGAATAAAGCAATTGCAGCTGGAAATAATTTACATACTGTGGAAAAGAATTCAGCATTTCTATATTAAAAATGCAGAACAATGGGGAACGTAGATTAATGAAGAAACAAGTTGCAGGGTAGTTTAGTACTATAAATGCAAAAAACAGTTGTCAACAGTGTTTCTGCAATTGTATATGAATTCTGAAAAAGACTTATAAAAATAGAAGTTTTCCATTTCATCACAGAAGAAGATTACAGATTCAAATTTGATACCACCTAATTTTGACACTCTTGATACTGTCATTTCTCATGGTTGCTCATTTTTTTGCTGTGTGTGCCAACAAAAATCCTGCAGCAGCTGCTGCCTGCCAGAGGTCTTCGTAGTGTTGGTACCAATTGTAGCTGGAAGAGCTATGGAGGTGATTTAAACCAGTGTGAAGGGCTTAAAACCAGGTGTGAGAGCCATGCAGCAGTTCCATCTCTGCAGGATGACTGTAAGAGTTGTCAGAGCACGAGCAGCACAAAATACAGCTTGAATAAGTGACAAACAGAGGGATACAAGGAACAGAATAGGATTAAATTAAAATGAATGAACTACTGCCCAGAGTACTGCTAGGGTGAAAAATATNAAACCCATTAAATATAGCTGGACAATACTAACATAAGTCTTCCAGTTATTTCCAATATTATGAGATATTGCAGGTCTTTTACTGTTGAATATAATCATATGCAATGTAAATGCATTGCAATATGCATCTATGTATTCTGTATTTCTGCATCTAAAATATACAATACAGATATATATATATATATAAACAAAGCTGTCATATGCATCTTAGTACCCTGTGATCCCTCTGCCCCCCTCCCATATTGCAGGATGCAATGGATCTGGTGAGCAACATTTGTAAAAGAGGCATTTTTTAATTTGATTTTGGCCTGTGAATTATGAATGCTCAATGTCTGAGCTGTTTAGATTAAGCATACTGTTTTCCCAGCTGGATGACCATAAATCCTAGAGTTATATTTCTAGCATAAATAATATTGTAAATTTGAATTTTACCTTTCTGTAGACATGTTTTAGTAGTTGCTTAAGGCTCACTGNATGTAAAGTGAGTGAAGAAGCTTCAGATGCCACTGTGCCCTCCAATCTGTTTTTAAACTAATTGTCTAAAAGCACTTCCTGATTTCACAGAATCACAGAATATGCTGAGCTGGAAGAGACCCACAAGGATCATTGAGTCCAACTCCTGGCCCTGCACAGGACCATCCCCAAGAGACACCCTGTGCCCGAGAGCATTGTCCAAACACTTCCTGAGCTCTGTCAGGTTTGCTGCTGTGCCCACTGCCCTGGGGAGCCCGTGAGTGCCCAGCCACCCTCTGGGGGAAGAACCTTCTCCTGATAGCCTACCTAAACCTCCCCTGGCACAACTTCAGGCCATTCCCTTGGGTCCTGTCACTGTCACACAGAGCAGAGATCAGTGCCTGCCCTTCCTTTTCTCCCCATAAGGAGGTTGTAGACTGCAACTGGGTTTCCCCTCAGTCTTCTTTCTCTAGGCTGAGTTGATATATTGTCTAAAAGTTTGTGCTTTTTCACTTATTAATTTAACATCAATTAACAATGACATCAAAGATCTTCAGGTATTGCATTTCCTGGCAATAAATGAAGGGGCATCAGCTGAATCCTGGGAAGCAATTCAAAGTAACTTGGGAGCTAAAAGATATAAATTTGCTACTTCCTCTTTGATGTTGGTGCTCACTACCCGAGACTGCCATGCCCAGAGGAAAACAAGGCCAAAGCCCTGTCAGCAACTGTTTGTCTTATAAAGCACTGAGTTCCTCAGAGCCTTTCCCAGAGCTCAGCAATGAGCAGTGTAACAGCCCTGGCTGGACATGGGGCAGGTTCTTTACTACTAGAGCAGGGCAAATAAAACTCTAAAATTAGAAAGCTAATTGTAAATGAGATCCTCTGTGCTATGCATCATAGAAATATATAGTCAAGGATACTAAACACTAAAGCAGCAGAAATTGTAGGGGATTTTGAAAATACTCATTCAGGTTCATGATTCTGAAGTAAAAATTTTGTTGACAAATCTTATCCACTCTAATGCAGACATTTCCTGCAATATCACTCTGTGCACACGGCCACATCTGAGGTGACTTATTAAGCTTCTACAGCATTTTTTTTAAATTAAGAAAATCCACCTTTGGCTAAAATTAACATTAATCACTACCCCAGCTGAATTCACCCTGCCTGCATTTGGCAGGGGTTATCCTGTTCTCCATACTCCAACTTTGTGTGACTTTCAGGCAGGGTGTTTTGGTTCCCTGCTTCAGCCCCAGCTTAACTTCCTTTACAACACTGCCACCTACAAGGGAAAACAATACCTACCAAGCTGCTTTGAAGATGTTGCCTTCAGCATTGTGTTACTCTGATCACATTCATCTCTGTCCTTTTTTTCAAATTTGATTTTAAATATTTACAGCATCATACATCTTCCCCTCCTGAAATTACTAACGAACTGTTACTGTCTGCGAAACCTGCTGGATGAGTGATGGACAACTTAAAAGGGAGCATCAATGTTTTATTTGTGAAATATAAGCTGAAAATAGTCTGCAGATTCTTTTTTTGTTGATCTTCTACTTTATGCAAAGGTACCTTATGTATTTAAACAAAAAGATACTTCATTCTGTACTATCAATAATTAAAATATTGAAGTAGATTAACATGTAATAGTCACCAAGTTGAGGTAAACTATAGAGAAACAAAAAACTTCAACAGACTTCAACAGAATAAAGCAATTGCAGCTGGAAATAATTTACATACTGTGGAAAAGAATTCAGCATTTCTATATTAAAAATGCAGAACAATGGGGAACGTAGATTAATGAAGAAACAAGTTGCAGGGTAGTTTAGTACTATAAATGCAAAAAACAGTTGTCAACAGTGTTTCTGCAATTGTATATGAATTCTGAAAAAGACTTATAAAAATAGAAGTTTTCCATTTCATCACAGAAGAAGATTACAGATTCAAATTTGATACCACCTAATTTTGACACTCTTGATACTGTCATTTCTCATGGTTGCTCATTTTTTTGCTGTGTGTGCCAACAAAAATCCTGCAGCAGCTGCTGCCTGCCAGAGGTCTTCGTAGTGTTGGTACCAATTGTAGCTGGAAGAGCTATGGAGGTGATTTAAACCAGTGTGAAGGGCTTAAAACCAGGTGTGAGAGCCATGCAGCAGTTCCATCTCTGCAGGATGACTGTAAGAGTTGTCAGAGCACGAGCAGCACAAAATACAGCTTGAATAAGTGACAAACAGAGGGATACAAGGAACAGAATAGGATTAAATTAAAATGAATGAACTACTGCCCAGAGTACTGCTAGGGTGAAAAATATGAGAAAGGTGTATTAATAGTAAGCTGAGAAGTGTTTGAATGTGAAATAGGCCTTTCACCTTAAAGAGAGGAGCAGGGCTGGTATCAAGGGAGATGGCTCACACTGCTCTGTCTGCAGCAGAGGAATCAATTCAGTTGCTTCCTTAGCTATTTTCAATCCAGGCTTAAAGATATATATATATATATATATATATNAACAAAGCTGTCATATGCATCTTAGTACCCTGTGATCCCTCTGCTCCCCTGCCATATTGCAGGATGCAATGGATCTGGTGAGCAACATTTGTAAAAGAGGCATTTTTTAATTTGATTTTGGCCTGTGAATTATGAATGCTCAATGTCTGAGCTGTTTAGATTAAGCATACTGTTTTCCCAGCTGGATGACCATAAATCCTAGAGTTATATTTCTAGCATAAATAATATTGTAAATTTGAATTTTACCTTTCTGTAGACATGTTTTAGTAGTTGCTTAAGGCTCACTGTTTACCCAAAAGTTTCTGACAATAAATTAGTTTTCTAGAATATTTATAAGAAGCATATGCTGAGAAAATTGATTCATTTAAAATATTGAACAAATATTCATTTTCCCTAAGCTCAAAAGTTCTTTCATGTGTCCCTCTTGTGTTGATGTGTTTTAACATTCCTTCTTCAATTTTTCCCTAGAAGGGGGTGGAAAAAAATTAAATCTGCTCTGTCATCTAACCTAGACAAAAGAACTAGGAGAATTTGGGACCTTACTTGTGTGCATTCAAAAAATACCTTTTTTCAGACAAGTCTGGAAGGTGCTTTTCAGAAAGGAGTAGTCAGTATCTCAGCCCCCTCCTTCTGCCATTGCTATGCAGATTAGTGACTCATCCTTTAACACAAACTCTGTTCTTGCCTGCAGAGCTCTCATTACCTTTGACAACATTTTTGGTCCCTGAACATCTAATTTTCAACTCTAGAGTACACAGATGGGAAAAGAGAGACAGTACTTGTTGCCTTTGAATTATACAGAAACCAAATCCTATTGTTATTACCTTTTCTTGTCACATTGACGAGAGACTGATGCTTTTTGCAACGCATCTGTATAAAACTGAGATTGTGATCCATTACTTCAAATGGCAATTTATGTTCCAAGTGCAAAAAAAATTGATGAAAAATATTTTTACTGAGTGTTGAAAATTATGTATCACAATGTTTTCAACTCACTTCTCAGAACATTTTATTGCAATCAAAGGACAAGATGCTGGGAGATAAAAACTAAAAGCAAATAAACAATGATCCCTTTCCTTTCCTCTATACCATTTAGATATGAAGTGATAAAAGAATCCTGCTGCATCAGGAGAATTCAGATGCTTAAATATAATAACACCTCAGTAGAATCCTGGAGTTGGAAGGGAGGATCTCCCAAGAGTGGCTCTGCTGAATGAGCCTCTCTGCTGACCTGGATATTAACCTGCAGCTTTGGACATGGGTGGACCGCAAGACTAACCCTAAGCCTAAACCTAAGCCTAAGCCTAAAACTAAGCCTAAACCTAACACTAACCCTAAACCCTAACCCTCATCCTAACCCTAGCCCCATCACTAAACCTAACCCTAAATCTAACCCCAACACCTAAAGCTAACCCTAACCCTAACCCTATTCCTGACCTTAATCCTAACCCTAACCATAACTCTAACCCAAAAACTAACCCAAACCCTAACCCGAATCCTAACCCCTTACCCAAACAGTAACCCTAACCCAAACCCTAGCCCTAACCCTAACCCTAACCCTAACCCTAACCCTATGCCAGTGACAATAGCAGAGGTTTTATCTGACAGTAAACATACAGCAGACTCTGGATCTGTTGCATCACATGCAGTCCCACAGAGCAAGGCCCAGCATTTTGGGGGTCTTTGATGGATTGTGACTCCCCCTCAGCTGCCTCTCACGTGAAAGTCCCGTGGATGAGGCCTGTGGGACTGGGGGGTGCCACAGTTGGGCCAGAGGATGGGTGTTCTTTGCCTCTGACCAGAGGTTACATCACACCCAAAACCTGCTCTGCCCCCTCAGCTGGGTGTCCGTGTAAACCTGGCTTCTGTGAGCTCTGCTCTCCCCCCACCCAAACTTGGCAGCAGCTGGTGCCTTTGGCCTTTTGTGGATGCAAACCTTCTCCTCAGCCTGAGATGATTGAACAATGGGCTTCTCTTTATCTAAACAGCTGTTTGGTTCCAGTCCAAAGTCCCAGGCAGGTATCTTCAGTGAAGCTTCTGTGCTTGTAGCTTCTTTATACAGTTTTGGTTATGATGAGCAAAACTTTATATCAATGTTTGAGGCATTTCTGACAACCCTAAAAACTAAAATCCCTAACCCTAACCCTAAACCTCTTTTGCAATAACCCTAACCCTAACCCATGGGTGGAATTACTGCAGGGGATCCTGGCACCCATATGGAATCAGTAGACAGAGCCAGATTATTCAGACAGGGCATTTAAAAAGTAATGAAGAGGATTAATCCCCCTTTTGTAGAAGTATTATAACTTCTACTGAAGTAATAGGATGAGATATTAATTTAAAAAAAATATATTTCTAACATGGCTCCAGATACAGCGTGGCTGACACAGTCCAAGGAGGAATTTCTACACTTATAAAGAGGAAATGCGCACTGGTACTTACACAAACATCCTTTCTTACATGATTTCTCTTTTTTCGCTCTTTCTGCCCTACACAGAAACACAGAAGTACCAACACACCAAAGCAGTAGCTACCTCTTGTATAATTTTGAGAATTTTTTATCCATGACTTCAGCTCTTTTATTTCAAATTGTAGAGAAGAAAGTGATAATGTGTTTCCACCCACAGCACCATGCTGGAAAGAGTCCTTTGCTGTGAATATATTCTTCTGTAATTCCTGTAATCCCTATTTGATATTTTGGTGCTAGTGTGTGAATTTTCTTGCACCTGTTGTTCATGAAATAGGTTTTACAAAAAGCATGTAGTTTGGTTTGAGATATGGAGTCTCAAAATTTAGTTCAGTCTCATTTCATGGATTCTAACCTCTCCATTGGCCTGCAACAAGAGGTGAAAATTTGAATCAAATTAAAGATGACAAATTTGCATAGGTTTATTGTGTGTCTTCTGCAGAGATATTGTCTTTTTCTGTCCTTTACAACACGTCTAGGATTTATTTTAGTAGAAGAAACCTACAGGGGCTCCCCCTCTACTTTTCCTCAACCCCTGCTCCCCACAGTTTCTGCAAGATCAGAAACTGGGACTTGTTTACACACTGATGTACACCAAAGAAAGGCCTTATTTTGCAAGGGTTGGGATTACTATGGAATACATTGAATATGAACTCTTGTTTGAGACAGGAGTACAATGATATTCCCTGTTCTCCATGTAAGAACCACCACTCCCACCTGGGTTTGCTCTCAGAAATGCATTTTGAAATTAGTAATTTGTTTCTAGGTGAGCTTCCAGTGCAAAACTCAAAACCAACAAAATGCAAAGCAAATGCTCAGAGAATCAGGGAAAACAATGAAATCAACTCTATTAACAGCAGTTAAGCTAAATCCTTAATATCCTTAGTGTATACTTTAAATGTGAGAGAAGAAACAGATTTTTTGACTCAACACCAAATGAATGAAGATTTGGCAAAATAGGCTGGGGTATATGAGAACAAACCATACCCACAGCTGCCTCATCAGTCCATTCAGAGGAACGTATGGTTTCCTTTTTTCTGCCAGACTTTTATATTCATTAGTAATTTTCAAAAATATGGCAATAATTATTTCATTCTGAGGCTTCCAAGGTGTATCATGAAGACTTTCAAATGTTTTCTCATGAAGCTTTGCTTTCTTTAATGTTATTGCTTCTCTTGTTTTCTAGATTTTTTTATACAGAATCCAAATGAGTCCCCCATGCAAGGATCATCATAGGATAAAGTTTTGGATGTAAGCAACAAATAAACAGGAGATTTTCAGGCATTTCCTCATCTGTTGTCATCACAGAGCAAATAGATCCCTCCTGAACCTCAGTCTAGACTGAGCAACACCCCTTTTCAAAAAGACGCTTATACCTTTTTGTGAGCCACACCAGCCCTGGAAGCCAAGTCTCAGGGAAATGGCATCTGCTCCTTCTCTTGAGAGCTTTTAAATGACAGGGTTAAGGATGAATAGTTCACCTGTACCTGAAAACTAATTGCATGTTAAAATATAGAAGTGAGTATTCTTTCCAAAGCTGAGAAAGTCTATACCTACTGCACCTACTGTATTTTCCACTCTGTTTTACTTTCTCTTTCAGGGGTTGCAGGAAAAAAAAAATCAAAAATCAGCCAAGAATCAGACATTGTTGCAAAAAAAAGAAGAGGTTTTAGCTTCCCTAAAATGAATGTTAATGCTGTATGGCACACAAAATGAGTACTGATCATGCCCACCTGCCAGTTTCAAAATGTACAGTGAATACATCATAGATATTATCTGAGGTGCAAGGGTCAGACAGGAACTGTGATTGCATGTGTCAGTCTGTTACTTTAATAAAGGAGATATTGTAACTTCTTAAATAAACATTACTGCAAAAATGATAAATTGGCATATAGAAAAAACTGCTCAGCTCTATCTTTTACTGAAAAAATATCTTTAACTAGATTTTAAACAAAACTGGGAATTTTAGTTACTTGGTTGATAGCCTTGCTTTTGAAAATAACTCTTCCTGGCCTCATTACCCCAAATATCCATCAGAACCCATCTGAGGACCTCAGATTCTCACCACAAGCTTTTCATTCCCTTTATTAGGAAGCACAGGTTTTGCAGGCCAAATTTTCCAACCACCAGGAGCCTCTTCCCAGTAACTAAAGGTGCAGGCTCTGGAGGACACCAGGCTACCACCAAGACCACTTCGGCATTCATCTGCCTCTGTAGGAGCCTCTGTAGCCTGGTCCCTGCAGAAACACCTGACAGCCCTAAAGAGCACTGGCTAACCTCCCCTTGCCCAGGATTAAATCCGATTTAAACACCAGATGTCAGTGTTGTGCTTAGGTTACACTTGTTTTGGGAGCGATCTTGTTCTTTCCATAATGAAAATTGTATGACTAAACCACAAGATTTTTGAATCTTTTAACTGCACTGTGTCATAATAGATTCCATCATTCTGTCTTTAAAAGAGAACTGCCCCCTCTGGAGCCACTGGCACACCAATCACAGCAGAGGCATTGGGGCTCTGGCATGCTATGGATCAATCGTATCCTACTTCCTTTAAAACACTAGAAAAGTAAGGTTTTTAACTACATTATGATCATTTCCCTCTATTTCCTTGAAGGGAAGAGTAAGCAGTGGCTTTACTCTGATATTCATTGGAGCTGTGTGTGTTAGCAGTGACTGCCAGCTGGGCCCTCAGAGGGGCTTTGCTGCACAGCCCTGCTCCAGCCCTGCAGAGCTGCTCTCCTGCTTTCAGCACAGGTCTCTGTCGGGAAAAAATACTCCCAGCAGAACTACAGAAAGATAAGTTGAACAAAATCATATCTTCCCATTGAACAGATCATATCTCAGACCATGTCTATTGATGCCACAAAACCCCCAACAGAAAGAAAATGGAAATAGTGTATCACCAGCCACATAATATGTTTTCATTTTGGAGTTTCAGAGCAATACTTAATGACTCATCTTTTATACAAGAGCCCAAGCTTCTGTGATTTGAAATTTCAAACTATTTTCTCAAATGAGGGGTAGGAAAACCCCATATATCCCTTTTTAGCTTCTATTAAAAAGTCAATTCAGTATGAACTTAAATACAGACAGATATCACTGTTCAAGTGACACAAATGTAGAAATATTATTTGAATCCAGTTTTCATAAATGAAATAGACATTAACCAACGTTGTCTACAGAAAATCTATGAAGTCTTTGTATTTTGGTTATTAGGTAACTGTACACAGGATGGCAAATGTTGGAATAACACCATTTGTGTTGTTTTCAGCTTGTTCCACAAGATGGAGTAATAAGATTTGAGCTGCCAGAAACACTCATTGATTTAGTAACTAAATTTATTTCTGTAGTGATTAGATAGAATTAAAAAACATAAACCTATATACCAGAACTTTCTTGGAGCTTCCTACCATGAGGAGGTATCATCCCCAAAGTTACAAACAGTGAGGAAGGACTGCCCACAGACTGTATTTTCCATTGCTGCATTATGCACTTCAGTCAAGAGCAATGGCCAGTTTTAATACCTGCAAAGGGTGGTAACATATTTAAATTGTTACCCAGCCCAGGGGTGACTAACTGGTGACTCAACAAGAAAAAAAGAACTAAGACCTTTGCTGCCCAATATTTGGGAAACCAAGGAAAATAAATGGAGGAACAACATGCCTCATTGTATAATCCATTGTGATCATTCAGAGGCGTGTGGATGAGCACTGTGTGAGCTGTGCATGAAACAAGGTTGTGATGAACACTCTAGGAGTTACCATGTCACTTGGGAAGGAAAATGAGGTGTCTTTAATGTTTGGGCTTTTTCCTCCTACCCTTCAATGCTTTTTCACTGAAACAGGAAAGGGCAAAAGAAGTCTTTAAACAAACAGAAATATAACAGCTCCTTCAGGGAGAGGCAGCATAGAAAATAAAGCTGTTAATATCCCATGTGATGCCAGCAGTTTTCTAAATCACATCCAATTAAAGCTTAGATCAAAAGCAGGTATTGCAGCAAGTGGAATTTACCCCTTCACTCCTCTTCCCAGCCCTTCCATTGCCTTTGCTGTGATGCACAAGTGTCTCTAGCTCAGAGCAAACACAGCCAGATTGCATCAGCTGCAGAAAGAATCTTTTCAACCTCTTTTTTTCAAAACAAACAAAAACAGCCTCCTCCCAGGCAATTTCTGCTGCCTTTCATGTCATTCATACTTGCCACGGATTATGTTGTACAGAACTCAAAGCCTAATTATGTTTCCCATACACACAAACATCATCCTGGGAGCAAGCAAGTAGACCTATCTTGAGAATTTTTGGTAGAGATGAAAGTAACCATTTATTAACCTTACCCCTTCAAATGCAGAATGAAGCCAAAAAATATTTACATTTCCTCATATATTTGATAAAACCAAGCTGTGAAGATAGCTAAGATTTTTAGGACTTGTCCTCTATATTGTGCACCTACTTTAAGCTATCATGGCTCCTACTTAATGATGAATAATTTTTTAGGAGGTGAACACAGTCTGCATACTCAGGCATGTCATCTGTGTTGTGAGTTGTTACCTAAAGAACACTTATGTCTATCTTTTACAGAAGTCTGCCTGTCAGAAAAGTGAACTGTATAATCACCTGTTATCAGTTGGCCAGATTTTGATTGCCATAGCTTGGGCACAAAGGAAGACTTTTACATACTAAGTTACAAAAAGCACCATCAAACAGACCACAAATAGAACTGACCTCAATAGAAACCCAGTGGCTATTTTTATAATGTTGCATGGGAACAGTATTATGAAAGGGCTTTGAAGAGTTATCAAATCAGTAGCTTTAACAGAGAAAAGGTAATTTCAGAGTGCTGCAGATATTTCTCAAGCATAATACAGTGATAATATTCAGGTTGTCATTAGAAGAAGCCATTGATCGCATGACTGAGGCCCAGAAACTCTGTCAATTATTCTATGGAAAATAATTAAAGATGTACACAAGGACTTTTGAAAGGAGGAGCATCTCAGGTGGAGCTTGGAAAGCTGTTAGCAGTCTAAGTGCCCAAATCTCTATAATTGGTCTCTGGAGAGTTTTAAATTCCTGGGTTATGTCACAAATTATGCATTATTCCTTCCCTTTAGGAGCATCTGTGAAATCCTAACAGGTGAACAGGTTAGCAAATTTAGACTGCATCTTTTCCCTGTCTCACGGACTATTTTTATGCTGCTGTGAATTTTCCACATGCTTTGTGAATAAAAGTAATTGTAATTAAGATGGATTAGCCACTTCCTTGGCAGCAGGTAAGAAGCAAATGTAACAGTATCTCAACCTAAACTTCATTCAGCCCTTGCTCCTCAGAGAATGCCCAAGGCTTGGAGTGTGCAACTGGAGGCCAGGGATGGGCTAGTGCCAAGGCTGGGTGGCACTAGCCTAGGAGTTTCTTATGCTGATGATTCACAATCCTGCCATGCCTCAGTATCATCCTCAGCTTTAATTAGTAAATAAAAGCACCACAAATGTTGCTGCAAAGTCCCAGAAAAATTATTTTCTGCAAACATGTCCTACACTTGTGAGTAACAATTGTGTCGAATAATTTAACAAAAATTTCTTGCTCTGGCATGCCAGATGTGTCTGGGGGCACGTTGGGATGCCCCTGTTTGTCTGTGATAAGGGTGGAGCAGGGAAGGGAGCAGAGTGCAGGGAGCAGCAGCTCAGCTCAGTCCCTGCTGCCACCAAGCCTGTGCTCTGCAGGGACACTGCACTCACTGCACCCCTCAAGACAGCCCCCAGAGCTTCACAGCAGCACAGTGGGATGGATGGGGGTGAAAGGGTCAGAGAAACTACAGCACAGATCATCAGAGGATGGAACTGGTGAGGAAGTGGTGATAGCAATGTCCTGTAGGGTTTAGTGGTGTCCAGGCCCAGGTCACAGGGGAAGGGGCTGTAACCACTTTCCAGCTGTCAGCACTCCTCCACTGCACTGTTCTGAGCTCTGCCTGGGATCTTGGGGTGAGTGAAGGCATCGTCTGCCAAGAACCTCCTTCCCAACATTAGAAACCCTTTCAGTGAAAAATCATCTCCAAGTTTTCCTTTCAGAGTAAGCCTGAGTGAGAAATTGTTACATAAACTCTCAAGACACTTCCAAACTCCAGTTACTGCACATCACCCTGAATTTGGCTCAGCTCTATTTGCACTCAGGAAGAAACCACACACAGAGTCAACCAAGAAAGTTTCCGCAGTTTTTTGGAGGTAGACTCCACCAGCTCTTCCCTTCTCTGTTCCAGCCAAACCCCAGACAAGATGCTGTCTTTATTTCTTCTAGAACTTCCCCCAGGTTCAGAGCACAGGCAGTGTGGAGCTCCCACACAGCAGCTCCTGCCAAGCCTTCCCTGCGTTTGTGGTGCGCCATGGGTTTGGCTGCACAGCTCTGCAGCCTCGGCTCCCACCCGTGCTGCAGCCAGCCCACGGCCACAGAGTGCACCAGGATAACACTAATGGCTCATTTAAATAATCACCTGATGGGCTGGAACTCTGAGGCTGACTCACAGAGGTTTTGCTAGAGAATTTTTAACTCTGGAAAATGCTCCCTGGTGATCTGATAGACTCCCTAGTTCATTGAGTTTCAGGGTGATGTCCAAGGCTTATATGTTTATTGATGCCTTTGCTTGGAGATGTTGGTGGTGATTTATATACCTTTATTGAGGACATGTTGAAGGAGTTCACTCAGTTGAAACTAGTCAATATGTTCTTATTTTGTTGTTATCTTTGTATACATGCCAAGAACCCTAGTGATGAGTGCACTTTATAAATTGTAAAATAAATAAATTTATGCTAAACCATGTAGTTATTTATGGCTCAGAGTGCTAACCTAGCTGAGACAGCACACTGATGTTATTGAAACCTAATTCATTCTCAGACTTCCAGGAGCGAGTAATGAGTCAATTATTTCAGTGTGACATGAAAACCTTATTTATGGGCTCATTGATTAAGAATATGTATGTGTTATTTACTTACAATATTGACTCATTAAAAAAAAAAAGAAAAATTTCTTTGTAATCCATTAAACCTTGTTTTCTCTTTGGAATAACATTTCCTAAGCCTAGCATTAAAAACAAATCAGGAACCGAAAAGAATCAGATTTGGAAGAATCTCTGGTTCACTCAAGTAGAGTAAAAGGTATTTGTTCTCAGTCTTTGTAGCAGCTCTGGTTATGCATTTGTACCAGGGACTGTACCCTGGGATGAGCCAAATGCTTGCACCTCTCAGTGCCCTAGGGTTTCATGTGGAGAAACAATCATTACTCAAATTCACTAACCAGAATTTGCTCACCCACTGCTAAAATCCTCAATAATATACAGAGCAGGAAACAAAAATGAAGAAAATTCTTGTGACTTTTAGGGAAGGGCACCATTCCAATTTCTGCAAAAGTGTTCCAAATGCTAGATAGATAACAGTTCAAAAACATGGCTGTAATGTATAGCAGGCCCAGTACCCCTTTTTCAGGAGCTCCTCTTTTACCCCAAGCCTAAGGCAGGATGCTCTGTGCAGACTGCCCTAAAATCCCTGGTGCCACAGCCATGGTGGGCACACACCAAATGATGGGCAGTACTTCCAACACTGGGAGCACGCTCCAGATGAGGAGCCATTCAGAGAGGAATTCTTTCTCCACAACCAGGCTGGGATTAAAGTAAACCTTGACTATTTAAGGAGGTTCCCCCTCTTTCCCATTATTCCATGTACCTTTCCAAATGTGATTTAAAACAAAAAAAAGTGGATTTTCCTCAATCATTGAATAGCATTTGCATGTTATGTACATCTCACAGGCCTCTCAGTGCACCAATCACTGTTACACACAAGTGACTTTAGGATCTTCTCCTAATAATTTAATGTGTCCCTCTCCTTCAGTTGTTCCAGCTGGGAACATAGAAGCAACAATGTACTCATGATACAAATTTCAACTTGATTGAGCCTCTTGCCAGAGGGTATTTTAGATGTTAGCAGTTTAACCTAGTGCACCAATATGAAACTGCAACCCAGATGGAGGTGTTACAATAAAAAGCTGCACCCATAGATTCCTCTGATATACTAGACACTACAAAACCATTTTTGCTGTCATGATTTCCAGCTCTTACTGGTAGTTTTCTGAGTGTTGTAGCTTTCCCCCCTCTTTTCTACTATTTCTATAATTCCTCAGAGGTGGCAGTAAAGGACTTTTGTATAAAATAAGTTTGAATGCCAACTGGTGCAGGGTGACAATGACAGACCTCTTTCAGTTCTTATGATTCAGGCACAGTACAAGAAAGTAAATAGTCTCAAGGCTATTAATTATGACTAAAAATGTGCATGTCTCATTTGTCATCAGTTAAGGCTAGAGCCATGGTTTTGTCAAGCTGTTTTTCTAAACCTTACATACTCTTTACAATTATGTGTTAAAACTAACGAAGCTTAACATATAAGAACAGGAAAACTTAAAGCACTACATTTGGATGTTTCTATATTCCAGTGGAAGGTGCTTATTTAAATGAGATGCAAAACAGCAAGAGAAGACAGTTTAGAAGGAAGATTATTTTTAGAGGTGTTCTGCATAATCTATGAATAAATCTATTCACTTTTCACCACTTAAAACAAAAGAATTACAGTCTCTTATACCTCAGTCCTAGTTACCCTTTAACAATAATAAAAGTAGATAGACTACAATAATATAGTGACTTTACAGGCACCCTTAATAAAGCTGATTCCTTTCTAGCTTTCCAGATTGGCTTTTAAAAGAGTCAGATCTTGAAAACCTGAACTTCCCAGCAACAATGTGGTTGAAAAATCCTCAAATCAGCTCTAATTCTGAAATCAGAGCTCAGTGTGCTCCATCCCAACATCAACACCTTCCTGTCAGTTCCAAGTTTAAGCTGAAGTGCTCTGATAACACCTGCAGAGCTGCACAAAGATAGAAATGCTTTTAACAGGCAGGCAGGTGCAGTCATTTAGGTCTTTGGAAAGCAAAGTTAAATAATTCTAGTAATTAAAAGCCAGTATACGTCCCAGAACATCTGTAGCTCAGCTCACAGAGACTCCTTCCCAAGTGTATTCACTGCAGAGCATCCATCACCTCTTGCATAGGGTGCAAAAGGAAATATCAGCTCTCCAGGGAGATCAAGCAGCAAAACTTGATCCTGTTCCAGTCACTCTACACACAAGAGCAGATTTCAGTTTCAGATTTCCATGGCATCAGTTGCAAGTTCTGATAGCAATGGACACATAAGGACATAAGGGGTAAATATTGTACTTTCTCTATCTTCAGTTGATTCCCTCACTTGACATCACCTTGAAACATATCTGGGTTTGGACTTTCACTTCTGCCAAGCACAAAGTGACACATTCAAAACCACTTCTCAATAGCATTGACATTCAGTCAATACTGCTGCCATCTTACCCATATTGACATCCCTACACACACTACTGAGGAAAGGAAAGCTTTCCAATGGCACAAGTTGTTCTTCATGCCACAGAAACACCTCCAGAGCCCCAGCCAGAGCAAAGAAGACAGCAGTGCTCAGTCAGCTCTGCTGCCCTCCATTGTGTGCTGCACATCCAGCAGGAATATGTCAGAAACCACCTGCCTTATCTGCCAGCCACCTGATCCTCATAAAATGGTTTTGAGCTTTACTAGACTCACTTCGTCCCTCACTATGCTGGTATTACAGTGAGCAGAAACAATCCTGCTCATGTCTTCTTGCAATTTACAGTTGCTAACACTCTGCCACAGAAATGCCCACAATAAGCTAAAGGGAATTCTACATCTTGAGAAAAAATATCTATTTAATTAACAAGCACAAATGATTAGACTAAAATATGTTTATAAACATTTATTTATTTGTGATATATTTTAAATCAGGCTTAATTCTCAATCCCCATATGGAGCACTCAAGAGTTGAACTGGATGACCCTTGTAGGTCCCTTTCAACTCAGAACATTCTGTGATTCCATGATTTGTGCTCATTCATTTCAACAGAAAGACAGATGCATAGAAAGCCAATAAAGATCTTTAAAACTTTCCCTTTTGTACTAAAAAATATTATTTTAGAAAAATGTTAAACATTTTGGTCCCTTTTGGAATAGGTTTAACACCTAAGTAACTCTGTGGGTGGCGAGAAATCCCAAACTACTATTTTTGGTATTCATTCATGCACAGCTCTGTGGTATGTAAATGAAGTAATTTTCTCATGTGGTCTTTCTGCTCCCATTTTCTACTTCTCACCTGTACAATGACTGAGCTCCAGTCCCTAATGTGTCCTCCTCACTATCAGAGACACACCTCCACTTCCATCCTCCAACCCAAAGGGGACAGGCACATTGCACCAAAATTAAGTCAACAGTTCTTTTTCATTCTCTTCTTGAACAGTATTCCTTGCTTCCTTCCTTCCTTACAGACTCTTCCTGAGGCACTCTTCTCATATCTAACTTGCTTTACACATTTCCTAACTTTTTGCCATTTTATTATTTTGCTCTATTTTCAAAGATTTATGTGTTCAACTTTATTAAATATCATTAATCATGCCCAATAGGATTTTCTTGTAGTACTGCTAAAAATCAAATATTATGCTCATTACATAAAAAATAAATTAAGAAACTTCATGAAAAATGGGGTTGAGTACCAAGTCTAGAACATTACCAAAAGGAGAATTTTGTGTAGGTTTGGATCTTCTGCAAAACATTTTTCATAGCGTTAGCTGGCACCACAACCACTTCTCTCTGAATAATGGATTGCAGCAAGCATACTTGAAAACCCAGGATAGGAGTTACTTAAATATTGTATTCTAAATATAGAAATCAAGTGGAATCTTTGAAAGGGAAACATAATTTTGACAAGAAAATAAGTATATTATGGTTGACAGAGTAAAGTAGGTCTGCTTTCTGTCATCTAATATTCCCATGATTGCTGAGGTACCTGCATTATAGCAGAATTTGATGACTAATGGAGCAGTGGGTGTTTTTCAGCCTTCCACAGCTTGTGCTGATGTAGTTATTGTTGTCATTGGAAGTATCCTTCCTGAGCTTATGACTGTGGTCAGATCGTAACTGTTGAGGGATAGGAGATATTTATGGGGTCTCTATTTTGGTGCAAATCAGTTTAAAAAAGCTTGATTCACAGGTCTATCTTTGTTCTGTCCCTTCTTGCTGTTTGCTTTTCCGGTGTTACAGTGGGATAGTGCGATGGTGAATCTGGCCCTGAATATTTAATCAGCAAGAACTGTTGAGCAGTAAGTAAAAAGCATTGTTGGAGAGAGGCAAATCTGGAAATGGAAAGCATTTCATCCCCGATGTACTTTGAGAAGATAACACATCTAATCAGCATTGCCTTGGAAAGTGTGTTACTTTCAATCAGCATCACTTGGTTTCATTTGTACGACAGACAGATTTCTTTGCATGATCAAATGTTATAGATTAAAAAAAAATAGTTAAATAAATTAACAACCCTAATATGCTTCTGCAATCTAAAGGCTCACTGAATACCCTAATATATGAAAGTGCACCAACCTCCTAGGGGTGCCACAGTAAATCTGGGGTTATGTTTAAACAGGAAATAGATTGCATCTCTCTTATCAGTTCTTATGTTTGCTGCTGGTTGGTTGCAGCTGTAGTAATGCAGCAAGTATGGCCACTGCTACTCTGTTGAAAGAGGATCTTTATAAATTCCAGTTGTCAACATGAAATCAATCCTGCTATGGGCAAAAGAGTGTTTCATCATTCCAATATTTGCACTCAGCTAAACCATATCCACAGGCAGTATGCGTCTTCATTTATTTATTTATTTGGAACTGGGACTACAACACATTTTCAGCCCAACACTACAGATCTGTGCCAAAATTGCATAAAGATTGTGCAGTGGATTTTTCTCAGTAAATGGGTCTTTTGATTTCAATGAGAGAACAAAGCCTCTAACTGGTGCACTGTGGATTCAATCTGAAACATGCTTTCTAGTCAAAGAACAAATGATATATCATTAATTAAAGACGAAAAATGGGAAGAGAAATGATGATTACCTATGTTGACATTCCATAATGATTTTTTTCTGTGTCTTACACCTATGGTAAATAAGCCAAGCACTCAGTAGTAATAGAGGAAAAAAGAAAAGCCTTCAGTTTGCAATTTCTTTTTCTATAGTCTTTCTTCTTCCAGTGAAAGTGTCTATAAAATTTTTAAAGGAAAGTAGGTTGCTAAAATGTACTTAATTTGCCATGATAGATTGAGTCCATGCTTCAGTGACTGTAATTGAATCTGTGACCTATTTCTTTAGTAAAGTAGAAATAGTCTCTTGGGTTTTTGTCACTACCATCTTTTAATGAAATTCAAAAAGACTGTCAAAATGTCTACACTTTTTCCAGTAGTTGTTAATGTTACTACTTTACAATTTGTTACTTTTTAATTAATCTTAATAAATGTGTACACAGTCTACCTGGCAGCTGGAAATGGTAGACATCAATTCATCACTGTCATACTGTAAAGCAAAGTTAACAGGACAGAAAGGGCTTTAAAAGCAATAGAATATCTAGACACATATTGGTTCTACTTACACATACTTTATATCTCTAATTTACAGGGTCTGTGCATTACAGCAGTCCCACAGCTGAAGTTAAAGGGTTTGTCAGCATTTCAATCATAACCCCAGACTATTTCCAAGACATTGCATCTCAGAACTGCATTCAGTAGGGGGATTCCCAGTCCAGAACACTCCACTCTGCCACCTATTTCCTTCACCAAAATATACTCTCAGTACATTTTAGACATTTAGAACAACAAACCACGGGGACCTGGGATGTGACCCAAGGCTTGGGTGATTCCTGACTCCACACTCAGGTGAGATAAACCCTACTTTTTCCACTCAGTGTTTCCAATGAAAATGTAACAAGCAAGTGGGGTAGAAAAGGGAAGCTTTTGTCTTGTCTCCCAGTCCTGACAGATGGGGAAGCAGAGCAAAACTTTCCTGCCCTACAGTCCAGACATGGCCTTAGTGTCTCAATACGAGCTCTTTAGCTTGATTATTTCTGATATGTCAGTGTCCAGGAATGTCACTCTGTCAGCTCCTCCTTCATCAAGGGTTGTGGCATCACTAGCTTGTGTTGATGTGGAGCTGGGAATGATCTTAAAGACAGCCAGGTGAATGTTCTTATTGTATTATGTTTAAGCCTGTAACTGCTGATTTATGCTCAAAATTGCAGCTGCCCATGGGCAGCCTGGGGCAGGCATTCACATCAGAGAGGGGCTTCACCAGAACAGCATAAAGCAGCTCCTGGGGCTGGGGGCAGCTTCCTCATTGCATGACAGAAGATGTTATTCAGGTAAGACTGAGACCTATGAGAAGCTTATACCTCACCTTTACCTCTGCTCTAGCTGACTTTCACTTATTTCTCGAATACTTGAAAAGCTTTGTTTCCACAAATCTGGATTTTTTAGTGAAAATTAAACCAACAGTCAAACCGAGTTCAAAATTGCATAAAAGAGATAACTTCTATTTAAAAAGGGAGGTGACTTTGGATTTTAAAGTAAAATATACATATACACATACACACACTACCACATCACTAGGGAACATTTTCTCAGAGGAGATACCATTGACAAGGATATCCAGCATATGGAGTCACTAACATGATGGACTATAATGGCTTGAAAGCAGTCATTATGTTCTATTAGGATACACAAACAAAACAGATTCCCTCAGCAGACCTTGGTATGCTTCAAAGCTATTACACTCCAGAAGAACTAAATCTGCATTTTAATTACTGTCAAGTTGCTTGAGTTTTACCCAATCTACAGGATGTTAGCCTCCTAAACATAATAGGGATTTAAACAAAGAAAAGTCATAAAAAAATAAATTTAAAAAAAGTGTAGTTGCCAATTTGATGCCAAAGATATTAACTAAATATATCAGAGACAAATTTTCAAAGGGTTACAACCTAACTTCTCTTTCTATGAGCACTTTTCTATCAGATAACAACAGGCAAAAAGGCAGGCTTTGGTGCCACATTAATTGGTAGTTAGGTGCACCCAAAGATTTAGAAATTTTCCTTCTTGCCTCCACTGACCATCAGGCCTGCAATTTTATAAAACCATCAAACTTCCTTATTTAGAAAATGAAGTTGGACAGGGAAACAGTAAGTGGCATGTTGATAGCAAGGATTGCTGCAGTGACTGAGACAACCAAGAGCCCACATTCACCTGATGTTTCACTCCAAGTAGCAGCACTCCACCTCTTACTGCTGACTTAAATCAGGCCCATCAGCTTCCACCATCACTGAGATCTCCAGCAGACATCTTCCATAAACATTTCAAGCAACCTCTAATCCAAGCACCAATGAAGCACTGGTGAGGATGTTCTTGGGAAATTTTTCTATTAAGTGCAGAAAGGCAAAAAGAAGGTATAATTTGGGGGCTGAACAGACAGAGTCCCATGGAGTCCATGGGGTATTTCTGGTACCTCAGAAAAGTCTGTTCCAGACTTGCTGGCTCTTCCTGCCACGTCCTTCAGTTCTATAAGATCACAGATCCATGCCCTGAGTCAGAAAAGCACTTAAGCTAGAGAAATGTATCTCTTGGATGATGGAAAAACCCTAGATGCATTTAATATATTTTCACTTGGAGGAACAATGCACAAAATGTCTAGTTAAAAAAAATCCTTTTAGTGACTCCCGAGGATTTAAACACTTCAGGATAGATTTGCATACAATTTTTGAAAAGACTAATGGCTCATTATATCATGAAAAGATTCTATTAAGATGTAGAATGGACATGAAAGTTATTAATTTCAAAGAAACAAGACTATATTTGCTAGGAAACTTTGGGGAACTTTTTTTTTAAGCTACTATTGAGGGGATAATTATCTTACTATTGTCCTCGTCCAAAACTTAAGTTGGTAAATTCATATCCCAAGTCCTATTCAGAAGGCTGGGCTGGACATTTTGGAACTGAAAGCATTCCAGCCCTACAGGACACAAGGAGGCTGAGGTTCCTTGTATTCAGTCTGCATTGAAAGATGGATCACATGGCTGGCTTCTATCCAAAAAGGAAAGAAATGCTGCTTTGCACCAGATTTTAGTATGCAAAACATTTTTCAAAGTAAATAAACACAAGAAACTTTGGATAAAAATGAGAAACTCAAGAGAACATAAAACTTTGTCAATGCAATTGTTTGTATATATTCCCCATGTACCTTTGAAGAACAGTATATTAGCTATCAATCAATACATTAAACCAATGCAAATAGACTTTTACCATCTTCACATTTTTGAAGGAATATTTAAGTCACAATCTTCCTGGCATACTGTTAGTAATCTAACAGAAATGAATCAACTGTATCAAAAATAAACCTAGAAGAGAAGAATGAAATCAGACTAAAAATACTGTCAGTAGAAGTCCTGAGCCTACAAGGAAGATTGACAATATTATTAAATTTCAGCTTTATTTTAGTAATTTTATCTAGATTCCAGACTCATAAGGCTTTGAACATATGTAAATTAAATCTCCTGAAGGGAAACTGATACATACATATATATAAATGTGAATGATTTAGAAAACAAATAAAATAGTAGCAAGAATCAAAACTGCCAAACTCTTCATCACACCTAGACTCATTCTATAACTGTCTAGAAGAAATGCAAAGGGAGAAGTGCAGAAATACATTTCTTGAATTATGAAAATCCAAATGTGTGTAATTATGGATCTGAATAGCTTTTGCCAGCCTTTGACAAGATTGCAGGGTAGTTCAAGAAAAGGAAGTGAATTAGAGTAAGTAATAGAATTGTCTACAGAACACAAATGCCATAACTACAATTTCTAGGCAGAGGGAACAAAATGGAGACATCAGATCTTAAAAATAACACTGGTGAATTTCAGCTCTGCACAGACATTTTTATATAAAATGAATTAGTGATTAGCTCTGGATACAATCGAGGTCTAAAGCACATCCATAGCTCTTCTGGAGGATCCCCAAGTGTGTTGTCCCATTGTCCCACTGACTTCAGTGAGGGCAAAAACATGTCAGGATCTCCAAGAACCTACTTGGCATTTGGAGTGAAGAGTGGAGGTTTGTGGTTCTTGTTTGTTTTAAACAAATGAGAATGATTTATTTCATTTGTATTTAGAGCACATGAAACCTGTGCTTTGAGCTGGAAACTACAGCTTACATGATTTGAAAGAAGAGAGATAGTCATGATTGCTTGGACAATTCCTAAAATTAAACCCTCTGGGATTGAATCTTCTGAAAATGCAAATGAGTAAAGAATGAAGGTGATAGAGGAATCATACTGTGACATAGTGATGTTCAAACCTCGCATGTAAAGAGAGCCAGAGAATGCATTTAGAATCTAGAAAATCTCCCTGTCAAACTTCTTTTCCTCCTCTTAGAGACTTTGAAAGTTAAACTAGGTTCCACACTGCAAGAATCTCAGTGGAAGGGTGAAATATTTTCATGTCTCACAATGGATAAAAAACATTTGGCAGCTGGCCAAAAGTTTAGGAGAAGCTGCACAAAGCACAACAAGATGAATAGAAAAGATGCCTTGGAGCAGTGAAATGGAACAACAGGAGTTGGGAAAGGTCATTCACAACAGTAAAACTACTGAACATTTTAATCACAGTCTGGTTCTCTGCTGCTCTCAGCCTTATTTCACTGTCATTTGTACCAGTGTAAAATGGGTGCAAGACGTTATTCAAACACTATTTCACACCCCCTTTTGCTGCTATTAACCACCACTGCAAGGTGAGAGGCAGTAGCTTACCCAGCTCCAGTTTTGCAGCAGTCACAAACCTTTGGGTCATTGGGAATGCAACTTCGCAAAAATATATTCAATTAAACTGTACTTTACACAGAACTTGACATTTGAAAAGAAATAGAAAAGAAAGGATCTTTCATGCATTATAAATATTATTTCTGAAACTGTGCACATATTTTTCCTCTAAAAGCCCCCCAAATGCCACCACTAACATCCTAAAATAGGTAAGTATAGACAAAATACCACTCTCATCAAATCCCTATTTGAAACAAAGATTTAGGGACAATATAAAAGTCACAGGAAGACAAATTCAAGAAGTGGTTGATTGACTTTTCTAGACATTCCAAAACATTTTAATTCTTAAAAGTGTCATTAGGAGTTTTTGGTGGTGATCTGGAGAAAACCAAAGTGGATTCCAGGGGTAAAAAAAACCTCAGAGAAATCAGTGAGGAGATTTTGTACACCCAGATACTGCATCCACTGCACCATTTTTTTTTGGGTGTTACAGAGGCATCTCACAGAACCAGCTTGCATTTCGGTGGAAATAAGTATGTTAATGGTATTCCAAGTGTAGGCTGAAAAGGGAATGTAGTAATAGGACAAGGGGTTATGGCTTTAAACTGAAAAAGAGTAGATTTAGATTAGATAGAAGGGAGACATTATTCCCTGTGAGGGTGGTCAGGCCTGGCACAGGGTGCCCAGAGAAGCTGTGGTTGCCCCATCCCTGAAGTGGCTTAGATGAAGTCTAGCTCCAGAGTTCATCAAATCCAGATTAACAGAAATAAAGAGAGAATAGGACTGCAATGTGAGCTACCAGGTGAGAGTCAGTCTCTTTTCTCAGGTAAAAAGTGACAGAACAAGAGGAAATGGCCTCAAGTTCCTTCAGAGCAGGTTTAGATTAGATATAAAGAAAAATTTATTCACTGAAAGGGTGGTGTGGCATTGGAATAGGTTGCCCAGGGAAGTGCTGGAATCACCATCCCTGGAAGTGTTCAAAAGTGTATCAATGACCTTAGAGGTCTGTTACAACCTCAGTGATTCTATGATACTTGCTTTCTTTCCTGCATCATTATGGGTACCACGAGAATTATTCACAAACACTATTTGATGTACCTGCATTACCTTCTCTTTCCATCAACAAAAATGGAATGCCTTTAATGCCAGATATCACACTAACAGTAAGGAGTACACATCCCTGAAGAGCTGGGAAATGCACTGCATTATTTCCTCCTTTTATGTCCACTAAATAAGTGATAGTCCCAAAAGCTTACTCAACCCTTGATTCTGCCTTTTAAGTTTGTTTCTTTCATTACCTGCCAATGTGTATCTGCTGCACATTAAAAAGCCACTTCCCTCTCTCTGGTATGGGTTTTATAAGGCTTGGTTTCTTCAGCATTTCCAGCAAGTCTAACAATACCAATAAATCAAATCTAGTAAATAACTCCCATTTCAGAGAGAACTTTATGAAGTTCTCTGAGTGCCCCTGCACGGGACAGACCTGCACAGGAAAGAAAAAGTGGACTTCACTCCCACCATTAAAGTGTGTGAAGCAACAGCTCCAAACAAAGGAGAATTATTTGTCTGCACTCTGAGAGTAAGGCCAGACAAAAACGTATAAAGAGCCTGCGAATACTCAAAGCCTTGAGTGCTGTCTCAAATACTTCAGTCTTTCCTCTCCTGCCCAATCTGTTTTGCTGTTTTCCATCACAGGGCAGGTTCCTGACTCACATTGATAGAGTCAGAGGAAATTTCCATAGCAAATGAGTAACTTAAGCTCAGCCACTTGGATATTACTGCAGGTTTAATGGGGCTTGGCTGTGCCTATACAGGGACACAAGAAAGAAGTCAGGTTTCAAGAAACAGCAGGACTTTGCTGTTAACCATACTCTTACTTTAGAACTTGGTTTTGTAAATGCTTCTCTGAGAAAAAATGACTCCACAAATTTTCCTTGGTCCTCTACCTCATTTCGCTTATTCTTGTAAGAGCTGGGATTCCCTATTTTGTTTTGAAATATTCACCATGTCTTTTTTTCTTTTCTGGGTTCAACAAGTGCTGCCTCTGTAGTGTATGTCAGGGAGATTTCCTCATGCAAGCATTTTTCTTCCTATCTCTAGCTATTTTGCTACTAAATAAAACTGATTTTAAAAGTCCCGAAAATACAAAAACAGCATATATGATCTGATTATTTTAGGATTGTCATAAACAAAATTTGTTTTTTGAACGAAGCTTGCATTTATCCATTAATCTATTTGTGGCAGACATATAAGAGTCTTAAAGACACTTTCAGGATTTTAAATTTTATCTTATCAAACTCTTATACATATGCACAAGATATTAAGCAATAAGAAGTACTTTCTTCAGCTAATGTAAGAAAAGCAGCCTTTTGTGTGGTCACAGCTTTTATATCATTTTCATAAAAGAATTTGCAAGCTTCTGAGTATATATTGCAATATCTAAGTTTTACTTATTACACTGGAACCTGTTCATGGTTCTACACATGAATATTTTATTTTTCCTTCTACTTCTCCTTTAAAATATAATTCTAGGTGTCAGTCTTCTCATTGTGCTACATGTAGAACGTTTAAAAAACACAAACCTTATTTCTCTAAATTCAAAACCAGTAACCACTCACTTGATGAAAAAAAACCTGAACACCAAAAAAAAAAATCCTAAAAACACCACAACAAATTAGGAACATTTTGTACATTGAACCTAAACCAAAAACACTATTAAAAACAAGCCCACCTCATCATCTCCTTGTGCAAAGCTTACATTGTAACTAAAGCTGAAATGGAATTAAACCCCTACTGTTTCCCTGCAGAGAAGGAGGAAGTCAGGCAGTTTTTACTATTGGAATGACTTTACAGTTTTCTCCAGTCATGACAGCCCAGAAGTGCATTATGCTCGTGGGCTCAGTAATCAGGTCACAAGCATCTGTGAGCACACATTAAGTTTGTGCAAACAACTGTGTTTGGAGGTCAAGCCAGTTGATGTGTGCATAGACATGACTAATGAGCTATTTGGCACTGCCCATCCATGAATTCCCTGCTCACACATGGAAAAAATATTCACAAAATACAGGCATGCACCTGTGTGCTACCTAATGTTTGATGGCCAGGTTTTGCTTCCTCACAAAACAACCTTTTGTGGTCATTATTTGTGTCTTCAGTAATACTACTCTGGGTTCATATTGAGAGTAGAATTTGTTTCCTGTCTTAAAATGTGGATTTAAGCCTTGAGAATGAATCTTAACTGCCTTTCTTTTAGAAAACTAATCAACCAGCTTCTCAGAAAGAAAAGAACTAAATATTTTCTCTACAGAAAGTATCTCTGACCTAAATAGAAAGGTTAGTCCATCAAGTGGTCCTTAGTTCAGCGACATTTTTTTGCAACACTACAGAAATAGTCATGTAGGTCACCAAATTATACCAAGTGTCTGCATTAAGCAGTAGTTAGCCCTGATATATATATAACTGTGGACATTAAAATACTGTCAGGCCATCATTTTGAGAAGACAATTGGATTACAGTGAACTAAACTCTTCCCTTAAAACCAGACAAGGTACTTTGTAAGAAACAGACCCTACATTTAATCTTGGTGAAATGCAATAATTAGGTCTGCAATTCTCATGGAAATATTGATGGAAGCTATGCAAATTAATTAGCAAAACAAGTAGTTAGTGTGAAAAGGCCAATAGCCTCAATAAACAGCCTTCTCCTACACACTGGTGAGCTGAAATAGTTTTTGCAATCAATACTGTAGTAGGTGTAGATCCATCAAATGTCCTGCAGCCTGCAAGATCCATGTGACAGAACATGGATAGAGGATCAGAGCAACTGTCTGAGCTGATCCAGCACATCATCACCTGCAAAGCCACAGGTGGTTTCCTTCCCACCAGACACACAGGAAATATATACAACCCTGATGAAAGAAAGCTTTATCTAAAAAATTAGATTATGGACTATGGATTCCATAAACGATTTTGTTAATCCTGGAATAGCTCTGTGTATTTTTTTTTTTTTTAAATCAGAAAATGACTGTATGTATGGCCACATCTGTACTGTGTGGGACAATGTTACAGGCAAGGAACTGAGTGTCATTCATTTGCACGATTACATTCACCCTTTGCTGCAAAATAAAATATTTCTTGTATGTACATTTTGTGTGGTGTTTTCTCACATTTTTAATACCATGTCATTTTCCCCCAGTAAAATAGACTAATATTAAATTCATTTTTAGCCAACACTATCATATGAAAGAAAAAGAGCTAATGGCTATAGTAGGAATAACAGTAAAAAGTACACAATAGGAGGCTCTCAAAAATTCTGAGGTTTGGGGTTAGATTTTTTTTCAGGAGAACTGCACTTTCACATTTTTGCAGTTATTTGGCACTATTTGCATAACGTCGTGAGCTACAGCTTTTAGTCAGTGCTATATGTCAGGTTTGGCTCAGACAGCAAATAAATAAGAAAAATCTCTTTTGATACACAAAGAGCATATCTGAACCTGGTGAATCTCAGAAGATGAGCAAAATCCCCAAATTTCTAATATGATTCTAGATTAAACTTGTGAAAATGCATTTTCACTTCATCCTCCGTCTTCTTGTTCAGAAGAGAAGAAAGTCTCTTGAACACAGCATGAAGAAAATGGATGCAAATGAATCTGCAGAATCGCCAGAGCTGTTCAGCTCAAAGCTCCTACGTACAGAGCCTGGATTTTGCTTGCTTTTCAAATTTACACATAAAATTAAAACTGCTTTCTTGCCTTAATCCTGTCATTCCAGCAACTCACCACCACCAAGCAGTGGTGCGAGAGAAACTCTGCACTGACCTTGTCCTCATCACAGGTTCTCTGGTACCTCTGTGTAGAAAAGCACCTGCAGTGTTCATTTGGACACAAATACAACTTTTCTGTTGTGAACCAGAGTTTAACAGGGGTTTTTTCAAGATAAGACAACAGGCAATTATTTATGACAAGATAACCATATGTCAAAGAAAAGAAGAATTCCAAAACTAAACTGGGAATATATTTTTAAAGATATATATGTTAATCAAAATACACAGCTCAGTTTATGTAACTATCAGTCAACTTGTTTCCTTTAAAGAAAAGGATGGAAAAGGAAAATAAAAATAATGTCCACAAGAGCTTGGACTAACATTAAGATGTGAAGATCCATAGCTGATCCCCTTCAATGGGTAACAAATCTAAACTGATTTGTAAGATGGGTACATTAATAAAATTTCCTTTTCCTGAGTTTGATACCAGTTATGAATCAGTTTATTTCTAACTAAAGACATGTTCAAAATGCAAGGAAATTGACTACTATAATTTAACACAATAAACAACTGGGGCAGCATTAAATCAAACTTCCTAAAATTTACAGTGATAAAACTATCCAATAAAAGGATAAAAATAGGTTTCTTCCAATGTTCAAGTAATCCTTTTTCATTAGTAGAGCTGCCATGATTGTGATATTTAACAGTTGTATGTCACTTTAAATCTTAAAAAACTGTGTAAACATTAATTATAAATGAACATTAATAATACACCTCTGTTTAAAGTATTTAAGTATTTATTAACTCTACTTCACAGGCACTATGACAAAGAGAATCTCAAATTGCAAACTTCAAATACTTAAATCTAGGGACCAAATCCTGTTTTAGCTTTGCCTTATTTTCAAAAGCTATATGAATCACAAATATAGCTTGTAATTTAGAGGTTCTGGTGGTCTCACCCTCTCTGAAGATCAGGCTGTTTATTTAGTACCCAACAATAGTCCAGGTTTGGGACAGCAGCTCCCACACAAGGTAAGAAGAGTACTGATTTGTGATTTATGTTGCTTAATTTCAGCCCTGGAGATGCTTTAGGTGCTCAGTTTGTTTATCTGGGATGTATCTGCAGTCAACAGGAACTGAAAGATATTTTCAGTTTAGGTCCTTCTATCCTGAGAGCTGCATCTAATCTGAGAGAGAGGGAGGAAAAGTAGCTGAACACCTTACAATGGCCATGCAGAAACCCCATGAAGCACAAACAGCCGAAATGTTCAAGGCATTCCCAACAATTTCTTGTGCACAGCATCAATTCAAAACCAGCAAGGGCAAGTGTGCCCCACAAGGCCTGCGAGATCAGACTGCCATCACAACAAGAAAATTCTAAGACTGTGCAAGGGTTAGGCCTCTCTCTAAAGGGCTTGTTTATTCCAGCAAAGAGCCAATTCTCTGACACACTATTTATTTTAAAAGCTTACTATTACAATAAAAAATTACTATGCAACAGATGCCTCATAATTAAACTTTAAAAAGCTGCACATCGCAATGCTGTGCAGCAGAGTCCCTTAAATACACAATCCAGTGTTCACGTAGAAACATTAAATGCTTGGACATGGATTTATCCACACAAAATATTATTCCAATTGGGCAGATGCATTTTATAATCTATATGTATATTATTAAAACTACTATGAAAGGGGTTGATTCTTTATGCATAATCAGTTCCCATTGAATTTAAATTACTTTCAGTAAAGCACTGATGCAGATAAAATACTCTAAATGTACAGAATATTAAGCAAATGTTTATATTAAAAAACTGCTTTCAGGTGAAAACGTGCTCAGTGAAGCACAACCCCCATAGTGCCTTGCAGAATATTAATGCCCAGTAGATCACGAGATGACAACAAGTATTCCTATGGAAGAGCCTGGAGTGGGAGAAAAGGTAGCATTCAGATGACAAGCCTTAAGAATAGAAATGTGCAAACACATGGGGGGTGATACTATTGAGATGTAAATGAAGTTAGAAATATATGGAATCAAACCTGCTCAGAGTCACGAGTGTCTTGTAAAACAGGGACAACAGCATGTTTAGCATGAGCAGCTTCAGCTGGCCCCTGTGCCCACAGGAATTTGCATGAGGGCTACCTAGTGGTGAACAGAAATAATGTAGCTCCTACTGGAGAAGGATGCAAACCAGACTGCCTGAACCCACCTCAGTGCAGGCGATGGGATCTGGGATCGGAATCAAAATTTCATGTGCAGGCCCAGGTCTGGTCAAAGTGGGAAAAACCAAACACAAAACAGAAGGGCTGAGGACTATAGATTTCATCTAGTGAACCTGTAAAGGACACCAGCACTTGGGTGCATTTCTTACAACTCCCTTTAAAATTGAAAGCATGAGCTAATACCTTAAGAGCATGGGCACCAAATCCATTTAATAGTCATGCTCCTAAATGCAAGTTTTTCTTCATCCTTACCTGAGCCTCAAGGAATGGCTCATGATCCTGTTTGTCCAGCCCAGCAGGAGTGAACAATTACTGTCTGAGTGATCCTCAGGGTCAGCAGAGCAGGAGGAAGACAACTGTGGGAATTGTAGCTCTTCCACCAAACTCAATTGCTTGGGCTCTTGGGTGTCAGTAACAACCTGTTGCTCCTAAAAGATGATCTAAGGAGGTAATCCAAGTAATTAGTCTCGATTAGTTGTCCAAGCTCTGTTAAAAATCTCTACATACAAGAGATGGAAAAAAATGAATGCAATTTGTCCTTAGCAGGGATAATCTGTGACTGCATTTCACTCCCACTTATCCATGGTGGCATTTAGTTTGGCAATGCACTCCCCACTCTATATTGATTATGGCAGGACCCTGGACTAGACATCTCAATTCAGACAGCTGAAGATGTTTCTCTCCTGCATCCCCTTCCAGACAAAAGAGAAGCCAAATTAAAAGTCAATAACTTTTGGTGGAAAGTACCACTTGCATTATTTAGGCATTCTTCAGGGCTGAGTTCTACTGGATCAAAACAGGTCTCAATTATAGATTTTACTGTTTTAATTAGTTTTGTCTGTGAGTTTAAAGACTAACAATCTCTGTTTGGAAACAGTAAAAGGAGCAGAAAATTTTATTACACTGCCAAAACTACATCTGTTATTAGTGCAGGCTGCTTTGGAGAGCTTTACCTTTAGCAATAGAGCTCTTTAGCAATAGAGCTCTACCTACCTGGTAAATACATCCCAATAGTAACCATAAGTGCTCCTGTCTGATTCAGATTTTACTCAACTATTTAGAAAACTTCTATTTACCTTGATGGGAATGAGCTTAGGATGGGCCCCTGCAGCTCCATCATTTAATAAGAGCTCACACTATTTCTTTCAGATCAAAAATTGGAATTGCTGTATTATGTAAATGTTATTGCTTCAAACAAAAGATTGGTGTCATCCTAGCAATTAACTGTCTGGTTAATTAGACCTCTTTCCTTTTGCTCAGCAACCTGCATTCATGTGCATATACTGTTACAAAAATAAACTAATCAGCTTTACGTTCCTTGTGCAGAATTGATAGGAGATTGGCAATGACCAAAAAATTAAGTTTTATTCTGAAAACTGAAGATCTATTAAAAATGGAAATGTAGCTTTTCTACAGGAAGCAGAAATCCAATAAAAATATGAATTTTGTCATGTGGAGTGATGGATTTGGAGCACTCAAGAAGGACAAATGAATCATGCTGAGCTGTTAATATCCCTGCCAATTCTGTGGTGTTCCAGGAGCATGTGAAACTGTCTTTGTTTGCTTTCCTAACAACCATCTCTTAAAAGATTCTCTGGGAACATAGGAAGCTTCTGTAGTGGGATAATTGTTTCAACAGCTTGGACACTGATTTTTTTTTATGAGTAATAGAGGACTCAGATCATTACTATGGAGTGTAATACTTGATGTCAATGGGTGCACTGACAGTAATGTGCAAAAATGATTAAAAAATAACTTTCCTGTAAAAAAAGAAAGTGGCCTTCATTGGTTAATTTATGCCAGTTTTGCTGCTGTTGTGAATTTCTAGTTTATTATTTTTTAATTATAGTAATCATACTTTTATTTATTAGGCAAGGGTAGTAAAGACAATGAATTATTAAACCTTAACAGAGATAGAATCACTTCAAAGATGCATTAGAGTATTCAGATTATGTGGCCACTAATGCCCTAAAAATAAAGAGCCCTACATATTTAGGACTTATTTCACAAAGGTCCACCATGCATCTTTGAATATACTGATATTTTACATCAGAATACTGGACAGACATTTATAAAATGTATATAATCTATAATATTATTTTCTAGCTTCATAAAATCAATCATTGAGGAACCAAAAATAAGTTCATGTATACAATTTGAGGTACACATTTTTTCAATCAACACAAGCAGATATACAGTTCTAAAAATTAAATAAAATTTCTTCAAATCTGTCTCATGGGAACTGCCAGCTTTGTAATAAAACAATCTCCCACCACATGACCACTAAGCCACTAAATAATTCAGGAAAATGGCACAAAATATAAAGAGTAAAAAGACATTGAGTACCTTGAACAAGAGTGTGAAACATCTTTGCTTTTTTTCTATTTATGTAAAAAAAAAAAATAAAAAACCACAAAGAAATCATTACTTTATTCTATTTTTGTGCCCTGGACAATGCCTTCTGCAAGGCATTGCAAAGTGTGTGTATATATAGATATGTAAAGCTGAAATTTTGAGGACATACTGCCAGGAATTCCTAATGGAATCCTCACAGGTAGGTGGGCACTTTTTTGATAAAGAAAAGTAAACTATTAAAAAAGTAAACATATTTCAGAGTAGTAATATATTAATCAGACACAAATAATTTGAATAAAAATTAGGAAAACTCATTGTCATTTATAAACTATATTACTCAATACAATAGGAGAATTATTTATTTGTTCTCTTAGAGGCTGGGTTTTGAGGATTTCTTGTTCTGGTTTTAGTTTTTAAGAAACTCCAACACAGCAGCTTGAAGTACCATTATATAGATAAGAAAATATAAGAAAAAAACATAAAGATAGTACAATTTCAGTGAGAGGAGTCAAAAAAAAACCCAAAAAACTATCAAATATATAGCCGAGAATATGACTTTTGGAGCTGATTATTTAGAAACAGCTCAAGATGGTGTGTAGCTCCTATTAATAGTCTGTAGAAATAATGCCACTCTAAAGAATGTACCAGATGGTGGTGAGACACTGAAAGGAAAAGCATTTTCATTCCATGTGCTTCTAACAGTTATCCGATCATCTGAGTCTTTAGGCATTCTGGTTTACTGAAGGTATCAGTTAAAAAATTAAAAAGATCTGATATCATGTTGGGACATGAATCTTAATGCCAAAATGGCACATATTTATTTCCTGTTAATGGCAGATGTATATATGTGCTCCAGCTAAGGAACAGCATACTCAGGAAATTACATGATGATCTATCATAAAGTTTGGCTGCTGATAACAGAATGAATATATTTCAGAAATGTGCAGATGCCTTATTTTATAAGCCTAACATTTTTTATTATTAATGTGTGTACAGCAGCACAGATAGCCACTAATGGATATTGAAATGATAAATTTATTTTCTCATTCTCTTTGTTGAGCATTCTGCCCTAGGAGATTTACTGCTGTACTGGGAGCTTCTGTCAGGATCTCAAAGGTGTTTTCTGTAGGTATTTTAAATTCCTAGGGAGTGGATTAGACAGTGAGATAGTGCTCCTGTGATAGATGAAAATACCCTTGCTCTGCAGAGCCAAGTCCCTGCCCATTGGCTCTCGGGCAGGAGGGGTGCCCAGGGCTTTTCTGAGGGCAGCAGAATGCCCACCTTGCTTCTCACATGGCCCCAGGGGTGACCCCAGTTTGGGGGGCTGAGCCCCACAGTCCCAGACTGACCCCTCCTTCTGTGCCCGCTGCTTTGCCAAACACCCTCTGGTTTGAACAGTGCAGGTGCCATGACTCGACAAGGAGCCACCGAGCCTAAAAGGGACATTTGCTGCCAGTATTTGAGGGCCTGGCCATGGCAGCAGAGCCCCAGACCGGGCACAGCTGTCCTGGTGACAGCATCGCGTCACACAGTGAGAGCCCAGGGACACTGCCCCAAGGGGACCCTTCCAGCACTGTGCTGGCACCAGTCTGAGACTGCAGAGCTGAATCCTTGTGTGACACCTTACAGCTCCTCCCCAGCCGCGATGAGGGGCTGAAATCAGAGGATAACCAAGATTCAAACCTCTGAAACTGCAGAGCTAAATCCATGTGTGACACATTACAGCATAGGCTCATCCCCAGCCATGATGAGGGGCTGAAATCAAAGCATAACTAAGATTCAAACCTCTTTTCAGTACTTTCCCATCACGGATTTCCATTACCAAGGACTGGATACTTCTTAATTGATGCTTTCAGTTCACAGTAATTAATTGTACCTAGACTTCTTTTCATCTCTTGAAATACATAATATCATCATGGGGCTCAAACAAAGGACTGTAAAAGCAATCTATATTACTGCTAAATAAGAGTATTCACTGGTTTTTATCTTAGCTTTACATGCCTTTCATCTGCTTTACCAACATTAAAACTCAGCTAGTATGCTTTTTAAAAATGAATAAGGCACTGTAAAAAGAGCATATTAATAGCTGTACGTATAACTTTTTATAATTTTAGTCAGGTTTATTATTTGGTGTACTATAAATCAAATTAAGTACAAATATTAGTACTGACAGCATGTGCATAATTAGTTTTTAATCTTTACTGCCTGAGCATGTATTCATCATAAATAAGCAGGCATAGACTTCTGAGCCATATCTGGGCATATGAATGGCACATTTAGATGTACCCTACTGTCATTTATACATATGTTGCTCACACATAACCCTGTGATGACTTAGTTGTGATTTTCAGTAGCTAAGAATACAAAATGCTTGGAAGAATTTCAGAACTACTTTAAAGAAAATTAGTAACGGAAAACTTAGAAGACTACATTTTCTGGTTTATTTCAACTTCCTCATCTGAAAACACATAAATTACAAAGCAACTCCCATTACAAGAAATACAGGGTTAGGAATTGTTTTCTCCCTTTCCTACATGTGGAGAAAGTGAAAACACAGAAATTTCACTGTACACCTTATTAAAAAGAATATTTTGTAAATGAGCAAAGGACTCAGATAACTATTTTAGCATGAGGATAAAATCACTATATCCTTTTTAAATAAAGCCATTATATTGTTATTAAATGTCGTAGCTAAAGAGCTTTCAACTACTCTGCAAAAAATATTCTATATATGATGGAAAATACCACTTAGGTTCTAAAATGTGATGTCATTGCATTTATTGTATATCCTGAAACATGACTAATCAGATTAATTTTAAAAATCTATTTTTATTTTGCTATGCTCCTTCTCTTAAACACTCTACCAAAGCATGTGCTGAGTTAAATTATAACAATTCATTATTGTATTGTGTGAACATCTCATTCTCTAGGTTAAAAAAATAATATAGATAAATACTCAGCAGACTGAATCAATTTTACTAGAATAGGATTTAGGACATTAAATATCAGTCACCTGCCTATAGACAGGCATTGGATTCAATGTACTTTAGAACTCTGTAGCATACCAAAAAAGAACATGCATAAAGGTGTTATGCACACTAAAAGCTATTAGAGCTAACTATTAAATGTTGCACTACTCAATGTTTGTTGGCCAAATCAGGATTGACACAGAAGAAGAAAATGGGGAGCTTAAATATTTGAGCTAATCCTGCTGCACCTATAAATTAACATACATTAGGAAAGGTTAAGCCTGGTTACAAATCCCAGTAAATCAAGAACATTGAACAGCTCTAACAATATTGTTTGAAAATATTTTGAAATATCCATATCCATCTTTCTACCCTTCATTTTGTGGTCCTACAGTGCCTGGGAATAGCTGACTTCCCATTTCGGGTCATGAGGGAATATTTATTTCAAAAGTGGAACAATCTGCTGGTGATACATGATTTTCCCCTTCTTTTATTGAAAGACTGAAAACCTAAAGGGACTTAGAATGATTAAAAATAGTATCTTAATATTAAGATGTAATATAGATATATCCATTAGCTGATTGTGTCTGTGCCCCCTGTAGGCTGAAAGGGCCTCTTCTAGAAAGAGCTGGCAGAAGTCCAGAGTTCCTTAAGATTAAAAGGAATTTTATTTAAACTCTGACATTTGACATGGCATCTTGTACCTTTTAGGTTATATCAAACCCCCAGAGCCTCCAAAGTGCAGATAAAAACACCCATTACAAACTGCTCACAGTTTGGAGATGCCTGTGCAGCCTCAACCCTGCATCCTGGTGGAGCATCAGGACTGGGGAGGGAAGGTATTGATGTCTTCCTGCTGATAAGTTAATGAGGAATCACCCTGGACATATTTTCTCACCTTTGAAATTTTCCACTTTTCTTTTTATTTTTAATCTACTTGTCCCAATTATTCAAATGCAAAAGTCTATTTTTACATATATTCACCCTCTAAGTCCCCAAGTGCATGAATTCAACTTATGTCTATACACAAGCACTTGAAGCCTGTATCCAGTACTTAATTTCAGGCCTCATAGGAATATTAACCATAAAATTAAGGCCACAGTACACTTATTTCTGCAACTGGCAACCACCCAGGACACAATCCCAAAAAAGGAGTGGGTTTTGATCACTGTTCATGTGAAAGTTCAGAAAATAACTTCCCCTCAGAGGAAAAAGGTGGGTTAAAGACGTTAGAATGATCTCTTCATTTGATCCCATCCCTTCATAGGAGAATTCCATAGGAGAAATTTCCTAGTGACATGAGAGAAAATGCTTACAGTTAACATTTACATAAATCAAAGACATGTTCTGCAATAATGCTGTTAAATATATATTTTAAATGACGTGTTGTTTTGAAGTATTATAAATTGTCAATGATTTTACTTTAAGAAAAGAATAGAGAAATAAAGTAAATGGGTTTGGCCTAAATCTGCTAATCTAGAAACTGTAAGTCATACCAACCTGCTTTTATCACATACTGTCACAAGATTTCAGTTTCCAGATCCAAGGAAAGACAAAAAAATGCAGCTATGGAAAACAGAATGGAAGGATAATCTGTAATGCAAAGAAAATAAAAAATCTTAAGATATCATAATATGGTAAAAGGAATGAATAATAAGAGTGTAGGAATATTATCAGAAAAAATGAAGAGTTCATCTTGGTAGCTATGATTTTTTATGAAATGCTAATTTTGGAAAATTATTACCTGTTCCTTAAAAGAGAAGGTTAAGGAAACCATGAGCTGTTCCTGATCTCAGAAGAGAAATCTTACACAGATTTCAAATACCTTTGAAATCCTCATCACCCTACAAGGGATAAAAAGACCAAACGACCTCTTGCAGACCTATCACACCTATGAGGAGACTAAAACCTTCTCCTGCACACTGTATCTTTGAGACATGGAAGAATATTACAGAAAACTGCAGGAATTTACCATAAAAGTCACAGAGAAACTCACCTGAGGAAAGTCAGGTAAGTTATCAAGAAGAAACAGACAGGATCATTGCTAACAATACAAAGGAGAAATGCAATACAATTATAAAGGTATATTGTGAAAGTGTTGTGGTGCTGGAGTGTAACACCAGATGAAATCTCTTGACATCTTCACACAAAAAAAGTGGAATAGATAAATGAGCCAAGGCCCCATGAAGGGTGTGGAACACAGCTGTCCTGGACTTCTAAGACCAAAAAAGTTCTGTTAGCAAGTCAATAGGCTTTATTCCCTGTTAAAGTCTGGGAGTTAAAGGCTAACTCTTTTGAATGCCTATGACAATCTCTCTCAAAATACACTGATAGCTTGGACAAGTATTTTTAACACAGAAGGGGTTAAATGGAACCATCTCTTCCCAATGGAATAAACAAATTAAATTCCAACTTTTTGCTCTTCAGTTGAAAATGAGATTTGAATGCTCTGATTTCTTGTGTATCTTCAAGATTTATTCTTGAGTCACAGCTGAATGCACTATATGTTGTATTTATATGAACAAATACAGAAAAAGAAAAAAAGAATAATTTCTATTATCTAGCTAGATGTATGTTTGTCAGTATCTGAAAGAATATCAATCCTGCAGGTTATAAGTTTTTAGTTACTCTTCTAAAATCATCATTCAGGCATTGTAAGACATATAACTGCAGCATAAACAATGACCTTTAAGTGTATCTTCTTTCCCATTATCTCAAAACTGTGAAACAGTGATATTGAAATCTTTGTAACATCTGCACAAAGCCATTTATTTTAAAATCATTCCATCCAGTAAACCAACCATAATTTTATTAACAATAGCAAGAACTTGATATGGCATTCAATGGAATACTAACATACTATTCACCTTAGCTTCTTTTACAAAGAATCTCTTAGTTCATTTGTATTTCTGCAAAAGGGCGCATGATAATTTTAATTCTTTATTAAACTTTTTCAATTAAATTTCTAAAACCTTATCAGGTATAGAGCATCTTCAGGGAACAAAACTTTCATAATAACAATACTGTAGAAGCTTGTAATCTTTAAAATGACTCATTCACTATGATTAATTTACCCTTTATTTGTATCTGTATATCTAAAGGGCAAATGTCACTTCCAGAGTTATTATTTCAGACAGAAAATTTTATACAGAATTTTACTTTAGATGTAGGTCACATAATTTATGAGTAACTGTCATGACTGACTCACTGCATTTTCTGTCAATACTTGAGCTTCTTCACATTTCAGAAACATCTCTTGAAGAAGAAACTTTACTTATAGGCTGTGAAAGACATCACAAAGCTAAGCCAAGCAATACTTCTGCAATTAACAGAGGCTGAGTGCTCCCATGTGATGAGTGTTCCAAAAGTAACTGCACACCTCCTGTACTGCAACAAAGCCATCACAGGATCTTGCACTGCTTGTGTGAGCAGTTTTTGAGTGCTCCAGGCAGAAATGACTTTCCATAGGCCATGGCATATGAAGTTCTAATACAGAAATTGCAAATAATGCTCAAACAGCCAGTATGGCCATGTTTGCTTCACAGCAGAGTATATAGTTAACAACAATCCCCCACACCCACACTGACATGAAAATCAACACATGAAAAGGTACTGGGGGCTGCCTTAGTCACTGCCCAGCACAACAGGCTCGTGAACCAACAGGCAGAAAGAAAAATTATTAAGTTATAAAAATTATTAAGACTTAGTTCAGGCTTTACAGGAGCTACTAGGGATTGGGACAGAGAGCCTCTCCAATCAGCTTGCTGCCAAATGGATGACTTAGTAGACACTGCAGACTCCCAAATTGTCTGCACCAAATCATTTTCTGCACCAAAACAACTGATGGCAAGATGGTGACTCCTGTGGGAACAACATTCACTGCAGGAATGGTCTAAAGCACAAAAGGGAAATTCTGTTAAGGAGCTTGAGGAGATGGATATTCAGATGCAGGAATCACTAACATAACTGAGCTAATGGATCACTCTTGATAGATTGAAATCTAATAAGGGTAGAAGAAATTACTATTCAAACGTAATGTTTATTGGCTGGGCCACACAAAGTGATTTAGTTACTAAATCTTGTATGTCTTATATCTCCTTATTCAGGGTCAGAGGTTCAATTTCTTGCTGGGACCATTGAGATTCCCAGGATGGGGAAGGGGGCTGGTGAACATCTGGCTGATGTTATTGTGTGGGGTTTTATTTCTGATGATTGACTTGGCAGCAGCACAATGTATGACATTGCCTACACTCTTCAGCTTCTTTCCCTGTTTGTTTAGGAGAAGATGAGCTCTACAGGAATGAGATTAGACTGACTGAGCCATGGGGTGGTGAGAGAGACTGAAAACCTGAAAGAGTTAATGTCTGAAACACTTGGTAGACAAGAAAAGAAATGTTACCAGGCCAACGAGATCAGGTGCAGTTAGAAAAGAGGATCTCCTGGAGGCAGGACAGAGCTTTCCAGGGACCAACTTCCTTGGCTCGAGTAACTGTCTCCAAGACCAAGCTTGAGGCAGCATTGCACTTGTGTCTCTGACAAGAGGGAGAGGATTGAGACCACAAGACCCCCTCCCAGCCTCTTTCTGAGAAGTTTGAGAATTAAAAAATGTGGTTGCATGAGGACTATTCTATAAATAGTGCAGCTGAGAGGGTGGGGCATGCACCCACCATCCAAAGAATCCAAAACAGAGACACTGCTTGAACCCTGGGTGGTGATCCAGATCTCTTCCTCTACATCTGTTTTCCTATCATTCCTTCTTCCTTTGATTGAAAGGTTAATTTCCTGCTGCCATGGGCTGTTCAAAAATGTTAAATTGTTGCTATGATGGGCCATTCAACCTATCAGAAAATTTAAACGCCATAAATAAAACTTTCAAATTGATCACTTAGTGTTGTTTTACCTTAATTTAGCCAAAGGGTATCCCAAATGTTGGCTGTCTCAGAGAGTGAAGGCAGTCCAGGACTGTCCTCTTAAAACCCAACGTGTTGTGTGAGCGAGAGAGCACATGCAAGCATGAGAAAGGTCTGCTGCATTTTGGGAAAGTGCTACTGCCAGCAATCCATCCATATTTAAACAATTTCTTTGTTTACTTTGACCTGCATTAAAATGCCTCATATGATCACAGTTATGTTTGGCAACAGCCCTTTTAGTGACTGCCTTCAAGGGACAGGTTATTTCCTCAGAGTCACACACAGGCAGCCACCTGTGCATAGCCACAGCTTGGTAACTTAGGGGCTCCTTTCCAGTCCTTTTAACCCATCTCCCACAGCACACAGCCTTTCCAAACAACACACAACCTGACAACAGGTAGAAGAGGGCAAAAGTATAATTTCAAACCTGGCACTTATTCAGATTATGATCCATCTCCTAGGGCAGGTGATCACTTCTGATGCTCTAAATGTCTATGAATTGGGAGACATCCTGAGGACAGACAAAACTGGTTCTACTTTTATTCCTTTTTTCCTGTACTGAACATCCACAAATGCTTTCTCAGCTGCAGTTAATCCACAAGCAAAACTCACCAAGCCAGTAGTGACTGCAGTAAACAAAAAGACTGATTTTTCTTACAACTTCTTGCTTTATCAGTCAGATATCTTTACCAGTCTCCTTTCTTCCCATGTTCTTGACCATCTGCCTACAACTCTCTGTCCATTTATTGCTGGTAGCAGTACCTTACTGTATTTCTTTGCCATGGTGTGTGTGGCATGGACTAGTTATCAGTTCATTTCACAGCCTTCTTGTTTGAACTCCTGCCAATGTTCATGTTTTTGCTACAAGCTTTGGGAAAGTTGAAAACTTGGACAGAGACATTTTTTTTCTTTCTATGCAGTCTCTTTTCCAGATGGTTGACATTACTCTGAGCTGTCCTCTCTTTTCAATTTTGAAATTATTTGGTCTGGCAGTGACTTTTATTTCATATTTTTAGAGTCTACAAGCTGGATTTGTGTCCTTTCTAAATTCATCTTTTGATGTCAATGGAGCTACAGCAACTTTGCAAAGTGTGATGATCTTGCTTCATCAGTGGGTCAATTATAACTGCAAATGAAGCTGAAAACACTTTTCAAATAGTCTGAAATTGCACCATTACCATAAAGTTCATAATTTTTTCATAAATCATGCATTTATTCCTAGATTATTAACTAGTGTTATTAGTCCAACATAGCTGGAAGTAGGATTTTCCTGCTGTGGATGTGATTTGAAGTTCTTCAGTCAGTTTTATGTTCCTGATCTAATAATAATTAGGCATCTTTTGGATATTGGAACTTTTAATATGTAGTTAATATGTGTTTTAATATGTAGTACAGGACACAAAACTGCACTGAGTAGGACATTGATGAGGATCTGTGATGGGTTATTACCCTTGCTGGGAGATGCATCATGTGCTTAAAGTCAATAATGGAACTCAAATTTGTTTAACAGATCCGACAAGAAATATTTTATCTGCATGGATATTAACAGAATCTAGAAATTCAAAAAACAAAAAATAAGAACTTGTAATTTAAGAATGTTATTTTGAAGGATCTATACGTATCTAAAAGGAATCTCATAACAGGCATAATGTGTGCCTTAACAGTTCCTTCTCAGGCCACCTGAGCCATAAAAACTTTGATAAATAAAGCTGGTAGAATACAAGTGTAGGATCTCTATGTGTGTGTATAACATATGTAGGTACATATGGGCATCTTTGCAGTTTTAGTCCACCTGAGCTATACAAGTTACTGTAAATAAAGTTGGTGAAAACAGAAGCATAAATTTCTGAGTAATTAATTGAAAAATCTACACTTTATTCTGATTTTAGATTAAATATCAAGAATGTATTTCTGATTCAAAACCAGCTCCTGGGGAGAGCAACTCTTGGAAAGCAGATGAAGCCCACAAATTCTCATTCTGACTTCCCTTTACTTCTGGAGAAGCCAGTCTGCACACAGGAGAGCTGTCATGTCCTTCAGCGTGAATTTTCCAATGGCAATGAAAGCAATGGGCAGAATTTAGGTCTCGCTGCCATCTGTGAGAGCTTTTCCATTGACTTTTACTGAGCCAGGATTTCATCCAGGGCTGTGCAATTATTGTTTCACTATATTATTTCCTCTGGACTAGATGGTTGTGACACAATTTTGTTTCAAAACAACAAACATGAGCAAATCAGATAATCCTTCTCCACAATAACACAATAATTCCTCTCATCTCCAGCATAAATATTAAAATATTTTTTTTCTTTTAAAAGAGATACTAAAAACTCTTTTAAAAAATTGAAAATATGCCTATAAGTATATTTAAAGATTGAAAAATTCTTTATTGTGAGAAAATCTTTGAGATCTGAATCATCCAACCTAGAAAAATAAAAGGATGAGGAAAGACTTCAGTATGTACAGCTTGAAAAGAGATAACTGTGGGAACTCAGTGGTGTGAATCTAGTAGTTATATTTAGACATTGTATTAGATAAATATGAGGAAGAAGCATAGGCTTTTTCAGGTTTTGGCTATGACAGACTATAAATTGCCTAACATCCCTTTGTCTCAGTTCCTTCATAGGCAGAAAACACTATTGCCTTTGCTGATTTGCCCATTATTTCTTTAAGTACCATGGAGCTTTAGGGGCTCTCCCTTTCTGGGTCCACACAACACCTCAGTGTTGTACAGGTGGTGGTTTCTAGGAACTGAAAAATACAAATTATAAAGACTTTGAAAAGAAACCTGCATACAGTTGGGGAAATTTCCTCATCACTGTTTTAAACAAAAATCAGAATTCACGGTTAAGAAACACAGTCTAGCATCTACTTACAATAATATTTCAGAAAAATACATGCATAAACCAGTTATTTCCTGAATTATAAGGGACTGACACATTTCTTAGATTATAATAGATTATCAATTTTAAAATCAGTTAGATATCCAAATCAATTGCCTTTTGCACCTCATTCAGTTGTAATGATATTTTTTCTCCAATGGAGACAGAAACACCTGCCAGTATGGACCACATCTGAAAAACCCCAAACCTACAGTTTCCCTTAAATAAGAACAAACCTTTAATTAGGCCAACATCTTTTCCATCTGGCTTCCTGAATAGGTACTTGAAATCATTTAATATATTGGCAAGAAGCAAAAGAAATGCATCAACTATGCAAATACTCAGCTACTTTGCAGGTAGGTTAATGTCTTCTAATTCATGAACTGCACTGCTGTTCATGAACTACTGGCTTGTTGTTAACCCCACTATTATTTTTCTTATTACCAGGATTCATGCAAAACAAGTGATTTATGCATCTTGTTAGATTTTGGACTCATTTTCTATCATGAAAAAATATCTATTTTGCACTGCTTTGTGAGTTTCACTATGTGAGATATTTCTAAGGCCATTACACTTCATAGCAGTGTTTGCATCCCCTGTCCTGAGCACCAGGATCCGTGTGCAGGGATTGTGCACTTGCACAAGATTCCCAAAAGCAAGTTTAAGAATGACTACAGTGCAAGACTGGAATTCATCTACCATCATGTCTGAGAATCCAATCATCCAGAAGTCTGTGTTTACCACAGATCCTTTCCAATTTCATCTGAGGTTTGGGCCTGTGCATGGCATTGTGATAAAGGCTCACTAACAACTTACTGATTGGCTCTGCAGCTGTAAGATGACCCAGGATGCCACTCCTTTCTTAATACTCAGACTCTTATTCAGGACATCATGTCATGCATCAAATTAAAAAAAGCACCTTTTATTTCCTGTTCATTTGAGCAGTGAGTATTCACCCTGTGTTTCCTCTGCAAACTAAAGGTGAGCAGTATGTTGAAACATGTACTACAGAGGAAAGAATGGAATTCTTTCTAGTTATTAGAAATGGAATTTAATAAAAAAAGTATTAAACTCATTGTACCTTGTCCAATGAAAACAGAAATGTCATATGAATATGAAAAAAAGATCAGACAGTATGGAATATGGAAAATGCTTGAACAATAATTACTTTGGTTTGCCATTATTCCTTACAACAACTTTGAGAGCATAGCTTTTGTTAGAGGACTCTGACACTAAGTGAAAAGACTCAATGAAAAAAAAGCAAAACAACAAACCAGTGGATTTCAGGATTGACAATGTTCTAGGTAGATCTGTCATTTCATCTGCTCTTGGATTTGGGCAGATGGTTGGGTCAGGCATAGAACACCTCTGCAAAAGTACTGGGAGCCCTGAATCCAAATGCAGGTGCAGCATTGGTTCTGCTAAATCCATGGCAAAGATGGCTACTGTGTCCTGGAATTTCTACAGGAAAAAAAGAAAAACACCAACAAAACAACAAAACCCACAACCAACCTACTAAAAGCCATCATATGGCTTCCACAGAAAAAAATACAGAGTGAAAGAAGTACAGACCTGTCATGCTCCCTGAATGGAAGCGCAGTCATGCAGTGCCCTCATGGATAGACCTACCATTTAGGAAGCACTGCTATCACTGTATATGAGACTAGGTACTCTCAAAAACAACCACCAAACCCACAAACAAACTAATAAACCAATCACTCCCTTCACGGAGAGCCAACCAAGACTTGTGGACATGTCACTGAGCTACTGGCAGATGGACACAGAAGTGTCAGTGGGAACTGATCTGAGTGTCAAGTCCCAGCCCCCATGGTGTGGTGTCACTGCTCAGAATTACAGGGCCATGGGGATCATGTAGGGGGTGTTTCACAGCTGAGCTCTGAACACACCAGAAAGCATGGATATGTTATTTAAAACCAAGAGTCATGAAACAAGAAAGCTATTTGTACACCCCAGCTGCAATCACGGAGTGGACATAGCTGTCTGACAGGAACAATTCACCACATCCAACCACAGCAGGCCCAAATATCAGGTTCTGAAGCTTTAAAGAAGGGACAAGTTTAACAGTTACCAGCACAAAAGGGGACCCATTCCATTCCCTCTGCTGTGTCAGTGGCAGCTCCCTGGGCACAGCATGGCTCTGCAGGGTCCTGGAAGGACTGTTCCCTTCACACCCTCTGCTGCTTCTGCTGTGCAGCAATGGGGCTTAATCAGCTTTTATGGACACACATGCAGGTGCAATCCCTGCAAGTGAATAACAACGTACATCTACGCCTTCCTTTCCCAGTTTAGGGAGCATTTTCTTTCCCTCCCCCTAATTACCCATACTGTTTATTTCAAATTTCACATTTTCTGTTAAATCCTGCACTCAACTGCTGAGAGTTTTGCAGAGTTTTGACAGTACCTGGGTAGGATGGATTTCATGAAGCTGTTTTCAGTGTCAGTGTAGAATGAAGGTATTTGAGCAGACTATATAAAACTACAAAGGAAAAACATGCATTTCAGTTTTGAAATAAAGTCCTCAGTATCTGTTTAGCCTACATAAGTCTCAAGTAAAATTAAACATATTTTGAAATAGTTTAGACAGAAGTAATAATTTCAGTAAGAATGGTATACAAGCTGAAGAATAAAATTAAGATGTAGAGTACTAAGATTCTAAAAATGGATGTTCAACCTGCCCCAACATCACCTCTATAGCAAAGCAAGGAGGGTGACACTTCCACTTGTCATTGATCTGAAGAAGCTGTATTAAGAGAGACCCTAATAGCAGGTGCAAATTGCAGTATGGTTTTCATTACACACACAGAGTGTATGCCATCACTGGGGACTCAGCAAAGGGATTGGAGGAACTGTGCAGCCATACCCTTCAACTGTTACACACTATCACACTTGTTAAAATTATCTGGAACATAGCAAGTGCTTGATAAGTGAACCAGACCACGGCACAAATACAATGTTCTCTATGAAAAATCTCTCATTATGAAGGAAGCTGGGAAAATGCAAATATATTTGCTCTATAAGGGTAACAAGCTGCATGCAAAAACCTAAATGCTATTTCTGATGTGACATTTTGTAATGAAATGATTCTGTAAGATTATCTGGACAGCAAAAGGTTTGTGTGTCCTAGTTACTAAGTGTAGATAGCATTCACTTCTGTAACTGTCAAAATCCTTTCATAGTATTTTAATTTGAAAAAGAAGCTGACTTCACTGTGGATATGTTATGATAAAGCCTAAAAAGAATTTATCTGATCAAAGAAGAATGTATTACCACCACACAGAGATTTGCTTCAAATCTTGCATAACAGCAATAATAAATATAACCCACTTTTGTACAAAAACAGATAATGGAAACATAAGGGGAAAAAAAATTGAAATTTTCTTTAATAAGATTATATTTCAGAAATGAAGAGAAGAATGTTTACCCATAAATAAGTCCTATAAAAAACCCACCTAAGATGCTAATGTCTCCCTAGTAACATCTGCTTGTCAAAGTCCTATGCAATCAAGTCAGCAGCTAAAGACTGACAATCTCCTGCTGTAACATATTTTGGATTATGGATTCAGCATCATTTAGTGATGTTGATTTCTAGTGGTTATGAATAAATTACAATATGAGCCAAGTTACCTAAAGAATAATTTAATTTCAAAATTCAAATAGTGTCTCAGTGATAAGTGAAAACAAAATCTGCAGCTTCATAATTGTCAATTGAGTGTAGAGTACATAGAATTAAAATCACTGCTGTTGTCCAATACTTTTTAAGGCAAACTGTTAAATGCAATCATTCAATGAAGGTTCAAAACCACCAATGCATTACACAGTTCATTTATGAAAAATTGTACTCATAAGTTCTATGGCTGGGCCAGTCATTTTAGAACAAATGAAACTTGAAAATATGCTTTTCACCAGACTCCCCAAACCTGCTGATTTTAAACCACTTAACTGCTTTTCACGATACATTAGAAATGTGATATATGAAATCCAGGGTAAATATGAAGCATAAGCCTGCACAAATCAAAAGAACCAGAAATTTATGTTGAAAATGTAGGAAATAACTCTTGTTGTCAGTGTAATGATAGATAGGGAATAATTTATTTTTTCGTGGTCAAGTGTAGCACCAACATAAATCCTTCTCTAAATTTTCCCCTTTCTGCTAGATGTTTCAGTTGCTTTAATAATGGAGTTTGTAGATCTAGACACTGTGCAGTAGCTTCATTAACTGTAATGGATTCAGTTCAGGTAGCCCTGTACCCTGACCTCATCTACAACAGGAGCTTTAACCAACTCCACTTCCAACAGCTCCACTTTTAAGGCTCGCTCTCATTTTAAAAAAACAAAACAAAACAAAAAAAACACAAAACAAAACAAACAAAAAAATAAAAAAACTCCACAAAATAATAATCCTCTGTCTAGGAAACATTTCCCTTGAATGTTCTAGTTTTGGTAGCAGTGACCCTAGCTGGATACCTAGACTGCTGGAATTTTCACTCTTTTTCACTGCAACGTTGTGTATTTCCCTGATTTCCAAACTGTGGTGTATCCTTTGGAAATGAAACATTTTCCTGATAATATTTTTCATCAACACATTTTATCAATTGATCTGTAACTAAATGCTGCACTTATATGAAACAAATTCAGGCGCATTACACAGCAGAAAAAAAATAATTAAATAGCTTAAGACACACAGATTTTTTCACCCTCTCAAGAGTTATTCTCAGTGAGTAACTTTAATGTCTGCAGAGTATAGATTTTCCAGTCACTTCCATTCTCTTCTGTCTTCCAGGGTCTCAAAAATAGCTACTTCAAATAAATTCTTCTATATGTTATTTCATAACAAGAAGCATCTTCTCATTCTAATACTTAGGAAAAAAAAAATCCAAATTTCCCCCTCCCCTTAATTTACCACAATACTGTGTTTTATAGAGCACTTCAGATGAGCTGAATAATCACACAGATGCATGAAATTTCCTACTATTATAGCCTGAAGAAATCTACATGTCAGCCAAGAATCTTGATTTAGGCAAGAAATGACTAAAAGTCTAGTAGTGTTCTACAAATTAGCATGAAAGAACATCACATTAAATGGGTAAAACAAACCAACACAAAACAAATGCCAACAGGTAACTTTACAGCTTACCTATCTTGTATTTTACTCCCTTATTTCTCAGAACCATGTGACTCATTAGCATACATAAATCAGGCCTAATTATAAATTGCTGTGTTTTTTAAGGTGGGCAAAGACTCAGGCTGATAGATGAAGAGATATTTGAGGCATGTAAATCAGTATTTGTACTTGCTGTGGAATTAAAAATAGAAACAGAATGGATTTAATCTGGATGGTGAGTGACCAAGCCAAAAAAACCATTAATCACTTCTTGTAAAAAAAAAAAATAAATCATGTTGTATCTGATAGTTTAATTCTTCAAACTACAACAGTAAAATTAGTCTTTACTCCTATCCACAGTCAGCACTTTGCAGGAAGTTGTTTGAAGCTCCATGGGAGAAGAGCAAAGACATTTTGCTGCATTTCCTTTGATTACTAAACACCATCACTCGGCCCCAGAGCTCTAGGATGTAACTGCTAAACAAAAGGGATCCCTTCCCTCACCATTATTTCTGCTTGAGAAGGATTCTGTGATCTCCCATGAAAGAACCTCTGAGCAAAGGGCAGCTGTAAATGCTATGATAAGGCACTGGTTCTAATAGAGAACTGTCTCTGGTGGTCTGATAATAACTAGATGAATCACTGTGGACTCGGGGTTGCCCACAGACATGGAAACATGAATTTTCTTCCCCTTCTTCACAGGAAGCAAGTTTCACAATCACTCTACAATGTTTTCTTCAGTCTTCTGCACATTTGGGTGAGATAAACAGTGTAGTTTTTAATAGACCAAAATAATTCATATGAGCTGTTAACAACAAATTGTGCCTACACGAAGAGGAACTTGCCTCCAAACCCTTTCCTCCATAGAGCTATAAACAAAAACGTGTTTCAAGAATATGTTGATATTAAACTAAGCAGGTTCCTGAAATTTGAACTTCTGATCCTTTAATCCCCATTTGAAAAATGTATCTGACAACTGATGCATGCCCTGATATGGTTGTTTTTTCTCTCTGCATTTTTATGACCATATCAGCAATAATTCTAAGGTTCATGTCTTTCTAAGCTCTTACTGGAGATCAGAAGACACAGTGAAGTATGTTTGGTTTAAATGCACAGCAAATTTCTGCCTCCAGAAACATGTTTCAGTATTGATCACTGAGACACTACACCTGCAAGTGTGATCAATCTATAAACTGTGCTGCCTCTCAGCTTCATAAACTTGCAGAATTGTAATGAACCTTTCTTTACTCCCCTTATGTGTGAGCCAAAGAGGGCGAGGAAGCAATGAGACAGTTTTTCTTCACTTGATGTTGCCACCAGCAAATCTGAGTTGTAAAAAGAAAACAGAATAGCAGTAGATCAAATATATGTATCTATGGCATAAGATGATATCAAAAAGGCCAGGAAGAAGTTGTAATAAAGAAAAGATAAATTTCATAATGGATCTGATGAGATATTATTAAGCTACTTGAGTAGCTTTTAGAGTGGCTAAAAATATTGACAAATCATTGCAAGCACAACATCCATGGTATTATTTTCTGCATTACCTGGCCATGACCTGCCTCACCTGGGGCTCTGTCTGGCCCTACTTACCCTCACTGGGCCTGATCCTGACCTGTGCCATTCCCTGGGGTGCCTGCTGTCTGGCTTTGGGGAATGCCCCCACCCCACACCATTGCTGGGGCAGCAGGGCAGGTCCTGCCACCCCAAGGGTCCCCTCAGCTCTGGGTCCCCAGGGAGGAGCTGGCTCTCACTGCACCCCCGTGGTGTCAAAAGTGCAACTGTTATTTTTTGTTAAGTAAAAGATAAAAAACGTGCTTTGAAAATTTCATCAGCTCTTCCCCTAAATGATTTTTTCGTTATAAGATTAATGAAGTGACCCCTTTTCCACTAGTTTCAGTAAATTAGCTCCTAAGCATCTGTAATTGCCATGCTGCAAGCATTACCTATGAGCATAACCTCTCACATCACCTACAGAAGAATTTCCTTCTTAGGTCAAAGGAATGTCCTTTCTTAATACTACTCATGTTTTATAGGAACTCTGAAAGAATTATTTCTTGCCCATATGCCCATGTGATACCACATGATCTCAGGAGATAATTGAGACAGATGTGCTTTACACTAATTGCTTTGGAGGTTCTCCGACACCGAAGGTCTGTAGTTATCTGCCAATTCTCCAAACCCCCTAAATAAGTGCTCAACAAATGGACTTTTCTCTATAAAAACCCAGCATGGAATTACCAGGAAGAATTATCACTCAATCCCCTATCTATCTGCACAACTGTGGGGTGTTCTAAAGGTCACTGCCCTTAGACTGCACTTCCATTTGTTCTGATACCCAAGCAAGGCTCTGGTCTGGTTTTGAGGGTGAGGTCACATCCCCTCCCTCTCCTTTGCAGCTGGCTATGACTCAGGGATCCTGCTGGAGCCCTGGAGCTGCACTGGTGAGATCACTGGAGCACACACAGAACAGCTCCTCTCCTTGGTGGGAGCTAAACTGGGGCCCAGAAGAGAAAATATAATATGTGATAAGGGGAACCACCAGAAGACTTTGTCTTACCTGGAATCTATTATACCTGTGCTTTGTTGTAGTTTCTTTTTCTCTGATAGACAGAGTCCTTTGAGAATAAGACAACCAAATAAAAGATATAGGGAGTGACAATATCTTTGATTTGATACAGATGAAAAAAGTGAAAAAACTCTTGTGTGCACAGTCCCTTAACCAGAGTAAACCCTCCAAAAAGTACAAATTTCAAGCTAAAACTAGTATTAGAATCAATAGCTCATAGCTAACCTAGAATCAAACACAGATTAACAACAAAAAAGCCTAGATCAAAGATTTCTAAAGTATCTAGTCTTGCTAGGTGCTAAATACTCATGTATGTTAACTATTGCAACAAAATTATCCTACTGTATTTTGTAAGCTCTCAGAACATGTCTCAAGGACAACTGATTTAATATTACTCTTGGCTTTTACTAGATACCATATCCTCTGTTACACACTGCTCCAATTAGACATCTTCATTTTCACCTTCATGCCTGTTGGTTTGGACCCTTAGGCACTGGTTTCATTCCTGCAGGTCAGCTGGTGTAAAAGCAACATGCCTCTGTCGGTAGCTAAATGTTTTCTGATGCAAGAATCAATCTGCCTCTCTCTTTTCACATGTATGTGTATGGCCACACGCAACAATTCTTTCTCTGTACCAACAAGATATACAGTGCTCCATGTGCAGATAATACACATCCCTATGGTAGAAATCAGTTACTCTCCATAATAGCCATAAGGTAATATCCATACAGTAATTATCTCTGCAGCCAGCAACTAAATGCATCATCTTGCCAGAAGAAAGACTATGACATATACCATAATCTGAAAAGTATTATCTTCAGTGTTTTAATCAATGTTAACATTAGCAGCGTTCATCTCTGGCAAAGAATGAAACTATTGACCCCCTAAAGACCTATGGTAAGATATATCAGTATTTTATCCTGGAATTTAATTTGTGTTTGCTCCTAATTAAAGTACGTGTGACAGGTCTCTAGCATTAACCCCAGTTGTAATCAAGCTGTGGATTGTGCCTTTCCCTTGCAAAATTTCAAGAAGAAACCTAGGGACAATGGTAGTACAGGAATCAGCTAGAAATCCCATGTAATTCATTAAGGAAGAAAATCAATGTCACACAGATGTAGAGAGACATGAGCTGGTTCTGCAATGTCTCTGAAAGGAATATAAAAAAAAAAAACTTTGAAAGAAAAATATCAGACAAGTGCAAAGAAGCAAATTATTCCCACTGGACTTTACTGGAGCCTATGCCTGAGTTTAAGTTAAGAAAATATGAAGTAAAATCTACATTTTTCTCTTGTCTCTCAGGGACAATCTTCCACTGTGTGTAACCTTTTTACTCTCAAATCTTCTATAATTCAAAATATGTTCTATTTTTTAATTATATTCTCTGGGGACTGTCTCATTATTATTGCTGAGGTATCACCTCCAATGAGGTTCACACTCTGGGATTATCCTATATTATCTACCAGGATTTCAGCCATGCCAGTGAGGTCTGGGTGGAGTAGGTGCCTGCTGGGGCTGTCCCACCTGCCCAGAAAGCAGGTCCTGTCCCAATCCACTTCGTGCCTTTTCCTTGGCAAACAAGTCATTAGTGTAACAGAAAACACTGGATCAAACCTGTCCCCTCCAGAAAGGGCAGGGAATCCTTTCCCATTCCACTGTCTTTTCCCTTGTTTTTCTTAGCAAAGAAAATAATAAGAGGATGTGTCATTCATTTCAGATCTTTGTCAGACAGCAGACAACCCTTAACCCTTTCCAGGAATTTTACTCTGAGATCCATGGGTTACAGTTAAATTGCTATGGACTGTGGAGCTTCTTTTCACTCAGTCCACTGCAACTCGGCTGACAGATGATGATCTAATGTTACAGAGTATATAAAAATATGGAAATCGCACTAAAAAAGTGAAAACCTGCATTTCATTGTAACCATATAAATTGAAATACCTAAAAATTAGAAGCCATTTGTGAAAATCTTAATTTTTCTGTAACTTTGAGCCTGGAGTAATGGGAAAAGAAAATGTTTATAAGCATCCTCAGAGCCATTTTTTGGTTATGAATTTTCTTTTGTGGCAAAGAATGACTATGGCTGAACCTTAAAATATTTTGGGGTGGTTGGTTATGTTGTTGTGTTGTTTGGTTTTGCTCCACTCCTCTCCCACTACTGAATATCAGAGAGCAATGAGATGCTCCTCCACATAAAATCCAGAATGGCACAGCCTGGATCAGTGCGCTGTGACTGTCCCACGTCCCCAGCTTGGACAGAGCCTCTCCAGAGCAGAGAGATGTGAAACTTTGCATTCACAGGGACCTGGCTCCTGTGGAGAGAGCAGCAGTGCTCGGTGCACCCCCTGTGCCCACACAAAGCCTCATGCTGGAAAGCTCTGAGACCTCACAGCCAAGCTCCAGTAAATGTTCAGCTCCAATGTTTTTTGCCAAATTCTTTCCATTTTCTTCCTCCATTTCTCTTCCCTCTGACAAGGAGGTAATTTAAGATAAAAATACATTTTAAGAGAGTACCAGCCCAGGTGAGATGAAAAGCAGTTCTGATTCTAGGCTGAGCTCTGGCTGCTCTCAGTTCTGCTGTGATGATAATGTTGGTGCTCATGGTACCACCTGCAGCTTGTGTGATAGACGTGCTTGTGCATTTTGTTTTGAGACACCCTAGAAATGTTGTGTTTTTCCTGGCCACATAACATGACTGCCAATTCTCTCAACCTCCCTGGAATCAAATCAAAATGAGAGACAGTGACCTTTCTATTGGAGAGAAGGAGAGTATGAATAGGAAGAAATAAAGAATAATATGGAGTAAATCTCATGAAACATAGAATTACTTCTTGTAAGAGTAGTTACCACTCCCCCCTGAGAAAGGTTCTGGTACCCTTTTTTACACTACCAAACTTAACTTCCAAGAGATCTTTATTGAAATCAGTGGGGTTAGTCAAGGAGTAATAAAAAAGGGATTTGGAAAAAAGGTTGCAGAACCCAGTCCATCTCTGCTAAATTGTTTGATTTAACAACACACACAACAAGCAGTTTTCATCCTTTTCTTTTGTCCATTAGGTATATTTTCATAGAAATAAGTGTACTTTATCATCATTTGTATTTTTAAATAACATAATCCCATAATTCTCTATTTTAATACATACTTAATTAGTTCAGTATGATTAAATTTTTATGCTTTATATATAACAGAAAAAAATCCATGTAATACTGCAATAAATTTGCCAATACTAAATATTGCACAAATTTATTTGAGAATTCTGAACATTGTCCAGCAGTCCTAAGCACTAACATAATAATGAAGCATATTCATATCATTCTATCCAAAGTCTGTGATAAGAATTCTTGAAAATATTATCCCACAGTGTCACACCAGTTGCCACTAAAAAATATTACTTACATCCTCTGTTCTCTAATGAAACATTTCTGACACATATAGGGTGTGATTCTAATCTTGATACTGCTATAATGATATTGTCTTTTATAGGCTTTGATTCACAAATACGATCAAGATGGATGTTCATATTATAAAATACAGTTGCTAATAAATATTAAGTATCAATAGAGTGTAAAGAATAATTATATTAGGCTGAACAAAAGCTACCAAGGATTTAACAACAAGAAGCAATAGCAGACTCATGCTTAAATCAGCTGAAGGAATTATCCTGCCCTTTTGACTGCATCAAATGAAAAAGGGGTCTGGAATACAAAGCATAATTTTAAAATAGAGCAAATTATTCTGCTGCTAGTATTTCATTGATTTCAACAGAATTAGGCTGGCTGGGAATTTGTTTTCTCTGTGTTGCAGAAGGGGCCTGTTTAACTGGATGGGAAGTGTGAGGACTCAGTTCTTCATGAGGACTCTGAGTGTGGAAGTGGAGTTATTGCCTGGTCAGGGATCACTGGCTGGTTTCAGTTTCTTTCAGGCAATTTCAGTGCTTATATAAGATTATACACAGGTTTATCTGTAGTGTCAACAGCAATAAATTAACACATTAATGCAGACATTGACCGAAATACAAATGTAAACTGTGCTTCCACCTCCCTTGCAATCATTTACCAGCCTATCTAATCTTGGTCACTAACTAATTAAGGACTAAGGGACAGACTTGCAGCTGAAGAGCTAAAATATTGCCTTGTCTTCAATGGAACCTGCCTGGCTTAGAGTAGCACCAACTCTCTCCTGGACTGAGATTTTTCAGAAAGTAAACAAAGCAAATAAAATATGCTTTTCAAGTCACAACTCTGAAATATATCCTGTAAATCAATTTTTTTCTTCTCCCTCAGGAGCTGGAACTTTGAGACTACAAAAGTGTCAGCTTTTAACAAATATTAACCTTTTAATTCCAGTCTCCCTTTCTAGAGGGTTGCTGCTGGGGTGATATGAAATAGTGATGGACTATCCATCACATAGCTTCTGCCTATGGGTCATTGCACAGCCTTAAACAACCACAGAAACCAAAAGATAAATCTTTTGATGAAATACTTGAATTCTTTAGAGACATTTTGCACTAATGCCGGTGTTTATCCCAGAGTGGATTCTCTGCTGTCAGCAGAAGCAAAGAGTGTTTATAATGCAGTTTGCATCAAGCCTGAAACACAGCTCCAAAGGCTGAATCTGAGCAAAGCCAGCAAAGCACCTGGAGACTATTTTGTCTGCATTATTCACAGTGCAGAGCACGAGACCCAATGTCAGAGTTCAGCAACGACTCTGCACTTACAGAATGCAAGGCTCTTTTTGAGATATCGAAATTTGGAGTGATGCATTTATCTCAGGTTTTAGAAGCATTTATATTGCTGCATTACCAAAGAGGATAGCCCCAAAGAGCGGCCTTCAGACTCACAGAGCTTTGGAAAGGGATGTGGTCACCCAGAGGATTAAAGAAGAAACCCTCTGTGCAGAAAGGGTTTGCTGTGTGCCCATCCCAGCTCTTGAAGAAAACGCACATAGTAGGATGAAGTTTATTTGCTATGTGATATTTTATCTGCCAAATTCCAATCTCACAGTGAAAATGAAAGGCCAGAGGACTTCAGCAGTGTTATGATCTGCATTTGGGGAATAAACACAAAATGAGGAAAAAAGGGGATTGAAATTGGCCTCTATACTGATGCATCTGGGGGGTTTTGTGACAGTGCAGTGTGAGGATCCTCACTCCTTTTGCCTTGCATCTATTTACATAAATACCATATTTCCACTGGTGGTCCCCAGATTTCTGTGGGATCCTACCATCTGTCCACAGGAACATTACATTTTGTCCAGGTCTTGGAATAGGTTCTTCTGTTCTTGTGTTTCAAAAAGCCAGGAAACAAAATTAAAAGCAGCATAAAAATGAAATATAAATAAACCAGTACTCACACAAATTTAAGGAAAATGTAGTTTGGAGACCCTGACAATACCTCCTGTCATGGATGCATCTCTTACAACGCCCTCACCACAAGAACTCTTGACAACTTCAGTTCTCTTACTTGTGAGGTTGCACATTACTCACAAGAAAAGGTTCTTGACAGTTAAATATATTACATACAGAGCCTTTGCACTTGGAATCCAAGTTGCATTCCCCCACCCCCATTCCCTTTTTTTTTTCTTCTCCCTCCCCTTTATCAAACACTACTATTGACTGGGGAGCAAAAGCCCCTAAGATACTAAATCTTCCGACCATGAAGGGAAATGGAATGGTTTTCTAATGGAGTCTTTCTGAGTGCCTCTGGCTTTTAGAACCTGTCTTTAAAGTCTGCCCACTGAGGCATAGATGACCACTCAAACACAGACAGATTTGTCACTTTGGTTTTCAGGACACCCATCCTATAAAGACCACAAGGTAATTGCGAGGACTTTAGTGGTCAGACATTCCCTTGCTATTCATGAGGTTCTTGAATTGGATTTAATTTCATGCCAGATTTGACTCTATCAATGGAAGACCAGCTCAAATGATTTCACAAGAAATGCTCAAATAACACCACTCATTGTTACAAATTTTTTTATGCTCTATAATGCAGAGCAAGTAGAGATGTTCTGACTGTAAAAATCAAAGTATAACTACTATTGTCCCAATGGCTACTCTAAATATTTCAAGGTGTACAGCTAAGAATATACCTTTACAGAAAAAAAAAAATCAAAGTCAAAACAAAGACTTGGCTAGAAAGCCACCCTTTCTCAACACTCATAGTTAGTTTGTCATCTGGCGTGATAAGATCTATTCCAATACTTCTCTGGTTTTATATCTGCTGCCATAAAAAATGGTGCAAATTGGTTCCATGAAACCAGCTGCAGAGTCAAACTGATTTGCACCACCTTCCCCCAGCACAAATGTTAATAATCATGTTATATTTGGATTCTTTCCTAAGTCTGGTTAAAACTTGGAAGAACAAACCTGGTTTATGCCAGTTGAAGACTTGCACCCAATAAAATGCTGAATTGGACAACACAACAGCCACTATTTCTGTGCTCTCCAGGAAAGAAACAGCACATTATGTTATTATAGTACAAGGCTAGATTTCTTTAATGCCTGCAGTCATGGCTCCTGAAGTATTTAAATATGTTCTATTTCATCAAGCCTCTCAGACTGTAGGCATGAAACAAACAAGGTGGCTGGAGCATTGTTGTCTTAATTCCACTTGCTGCCACCACAAAACCCTATCAGTGGCTCCTGCAGACACAAATGCTTCAGCATTTGACAGTGTTTGCATGGTCCTGAATCCCCATAAAATGCACTAGACAAGAGTAATTTCAAACCCACTTAAACTGTTGATTCAGAAACTGTTCTTAAATTCAAAATATTTTAAAGAAGAGCAGAACACAAGAAAATACTAACTCAAAGGAAGACCAGGAAGCAAAATGCATTAGAGAGCAAACAGAATGGAAACCAAAGAGAATATGGAAAAAAAAGATCAATGGGAGAATCTAATTTCTTCTTCTTCATGCCACTCCAGCTTTATATAAAGATGATACTTACACATGTCTTTCCTTAACAAGGACATCAGAGAAAAAATGAACTGTCTGCACAAGTAATACGAAGTAATAACTATGCAAAGAAAAAAAAGTTCATGAATTTCTTCTGACTTCAAAACTTGAAAAGAGCTCAAAAGTTTCAATAAGATTGAAATAACAATAAATTGCAATACTATAGAGGAAGAAATTTCATTCTGCAGAAAAGAGAACAATTCATGTTTAGATTTATATTTAAATTAACCAGCATTGTAATACAAAGTTGCATTTACTCACATATAAAGACCTTATTTCAACCTGTGCAAGTCTGTCATGAAAAAACACCTGGGTTTCATCAGTGATGAAGCAAACATAGTTACGAGTCTATTTTAAACACATTTCACACACACACTGCAGACATGAAGCCTCCAGAAAAACAAAATCCCACTGGATATCTTCATAAAAATCTACCTGGTTGTTTTCCACGATTCTTATGAGTCATTATGAGCTTCTATGAACCTGACAGGGTGTTTTTTGTTTGCTGGATTTTTAAGTCAAACAGAACAGAATGTTCTCAGTAGCTCTTCTGTTCAGTGACAGTACACCACACCAGGAGAAAAAAAAGGATTAAATCAGACTTTGTTATCTTCAGTCTTACTGGAAAATTAGGGATTAAAATGAAGGCCAAACTATGTGCAAATGAAAAAGGTGTCTCCTCTCTACAAAAATAATGTACATTACCAGAATAAAAATTTAAGATAGGTTCCCTACACAGTATTCTATGAAGAACTAAAATTACGGCCAAAACCATAGTAAATGGAATTCAAGACAGCTGCATCAAAGAATCCATTATTGGCCTGGGCACACTAGCACACAAAAGCAGAGAAATTACTATTATATAACCATCGAGAAATGGAAAAATTATTATTTTGGTCAGAAACAAGTAAAATTCTAGTTCATTTAGAGAACATTGGCTGAGATCTTGAACAGAGTGAAAATAAGCTAGATGCCCACATTCCCCTGAATTTTAACAGCATTTAGGTTCCTTTGAGAAGCCAAGACAACACTTTCAATTAAAGTATTTTAGATAATGATTTCATGGCTTGATCCTGATATGCACTGAGACAATTCCCACTGCATTCAGTAAAAGTTGAGGGTAATCAGCATCTATCAACATCTGACCAAGAAAACCCCAAACCATAAACTTCTGTTTCCTACTTCATGGATTTAAAATAAAATCCCAGAATTAACCCCTCTGTTCCCCCCCAAAAAAACCCAAACAAAACCCCAGATGAATAAACAAACAAAAAATCCTCCCCAAAATTTGTACATTGTTATGTTATCAAATACTGCACAAGTCAAAAACTAAAATATTGTCATTAACTGCTCAATCAAATCATCAAATACATGGAGCAATGTATGATACCACGTATGACTGGTGGAAAGCATGTGAAATTTGATGTCTACAGTGAAAGACTTTTGATTCCTCTTGACCCGTATATTTTATAAATGAGCAAATAATGTGCCCTTCAGCTGGAAAACTTTGAGCTAGAAACTGTCTTGGAGAGCTTAGGAGTTGGCTGGGCCTCTAGCAGTGAGGAGGTGCTTGATTAAATATTAAATATGACATATGCATGTTCATATACTTAACCCTGACTAAGTGCATGTTATAGTTTTAAGCAGGTGTTTAAAATTTTTTCTCCATGAGAGCCAGGAATGTCTATATAATGTATTTAGCTATGAGAGCAGTAGGATAACTGGCAGAGTAATCCTATGGTACAGTAGGATTCTATGTCCAAGCTATGCAGAAGTAGCATGGTTATTTACCATCCCAAAAAAGTAAAAATGGAGTATGGAGTCATTTTATTTTCACGTGGACTAGAATTCTGTTGTACATAACTGTCAATTGCTTCTAAATCCTAGAAGACACAATTAAGGGACATAAAACTGCCACCTGCCACTCAGTGTAGTTGTTAACCATGATGACATTATGGTTATGATACAATAATACTGCAAAAACAGAACTACTGCTGGGCTGCCTAACCTGAGCAGCACCTGAATTTACACAGTTTTCAAAGCACCTGGGTTTAGATACTGTCAGTGTGTTTTAAAGAGCTTTCTTAATTATTTACTGTATCTGAAAGAGTTCAAACTCCAACGAGCCTCTCTGCCATTCCCTCCCATCCAGCTGGATGCTGGGTGGTCTCCAGCTCCAGGTGAGATCAGCAGAACCTGTTTGTGCAGGGCATGCCATGGGGAGCTCCTGGGCCTTGGCAGATCCACTTGCAGCCATTCCTGCAGGACTAGGATCATTTCATTCAAACCACATCTTGGAGAAGGTTGGCTACAATAGAAAGTCTTTCAAATCTTTTGGATTTCCAAATGCAGTGAAATAGTAACTGTTCTTCTAAGTCATTAGTTATGTCCATTTAGCACGACTCCTCTTACATAGAAAAGCTGGATTTCCACAGGGAATACCAATATAATGGCCAAGCCAGATACCAGAACATGAGAGTTGAAATAAAAATCAATATAGAGCCATACAGATGCTAAAGTACACTGAAAATAAAATTGTTTTCCACTGTAGATGTAATTTTAAAATCCAACATATTCAATATATTTGATATTGATTATGTTAGCAGTATTTCTGAAGGCTAATAGATACAATGTACTATTTGTACTGAAGTACAATACTGCTTTTGTTGTCCTAGCAACAGCCAGGAAGGAATGATCTCACAAATCAAATTCAATGAAAATGCAGTGCTTTACAGAAAAAGACAACTAAATGATCTTAAAAGTATATTTTTAAGTTGCCATCTTTATGAACTTGAATCTGTTCTTTACAAACTGAGGTCATTCTAAGGAGTAGGTAGAATGGGCAGTATGAACCTACATTTTAAGGAAGAAATCATAGAATTAAGCTGAATTGCCAGACTGGAATATTTTGCATGTCTGCTCAATTTCCTTTGGCTCCAGTTGCCTACGGAGCAGCCAATTCCCATCCCCTCCTGTGACCAGTGAATCATGGAGGGGACTATTTCTATCAAGAGGTAGGAAAGTAAATCTTAGGAGGTGCTTTTATTTTTTTTTTTACTGCAGTCTGAAGACAGCCCCATGGGAGGGGCAGAGAAGGGGACTGGACCTGTGAGACATTTCACAGAACAGCACCCAACCCAGAGTGCAGTGCCTCTTGGAGACATCTCACTCTCTCTGATGTACAGAAAGGGAACCAGAGAACTGCATCCCCAGCCAGCCCCCCAACAGGATTTCATGATGCTGCCATCTCTGAACCTCCCCATGACCTCCATCCCTCCATCACTTGGTGCTTTAGTGCAGAATCACATTTGTCCCCTCAAGCCAGGTCCTACTGCAAGCACTGACTGGAGTAAGAGCATTTTCCTTTACATCAACAAGTCTTATGTTTATTCTGTGAGCATCTTCAACAAGAATCATCTAAGGACAAGAAATTGAATAGGTAAATATATTTCAGGATCCATATGAAATTGGAATGAACCAGGGAACAAAAATAAATTATGGTAGGCCTTGAAGAAAATGGGAGGAATAGGTTTACCAGATTGATGGTGAACTGTACTTCCTTGTAGTCTCAAATATTTACGTTGGTTTGTATCTGAGATCAGATCTAATCTGAAAAAAATAACATACTATTAACCCTTCTGGAAAAGATTTACTGTTCATTGGTCCTCCAAACCAGGAAATGTTCCTAGGAAATAACACTTGATTATGCTCGAGAATATCCAGAGTGAAATCAGATGTGAAAAAACAATGAATATTCCTTTCAAAGCTGGTAATCATTTATCATTTCACCAATAGAATGTCTGTATGTAGAGTTGCAAGAGCAAAATGATCACTGTGGATACAAATATATTTTTAATTAAGTTCTGTTAACTATTTGAATATTATTCTAAAAAAAAACCACACCAAAAAACCAGAAAAACACACCACAAAAAAAGCCCTGGATTTTTTGTAGCTTCTGAGAGTTCAAACAATTTAGAAAATCATACAAATCAGGGGTTTAAAATAGATTAACTGGGAGTAGTGATTCCCCTGTTACTGTCTCATGTAATGATAAGATAATCAGGTATAAGTATAGAATAAATTATACACATTTTTATACATCATTGTGAGGGAATATCAACAACCTGGGGGCATGATGTAATCAGAGAGTGAAAAAAAATGTAAAATATTGGAGCAGTGCATATTCTACTTCCTGGAGAAGATACCAAGTCAGATGTAGATATCCTTTCAATATATTTTTAAGTGTTTAGTTTTGCCCTATCTTTGCCACACAGAAATTAAAAGGTTTGGTTTTTTGGGGTTTTTAGTTTACTTTTGGGGTAGGTTCTTGCTTGTTTTGTTGTTTGGTTTCTTATTTTCATTGATCAATGGTGAATTTTTTCCAAAATCCTCATGTTGAATGCATTTAGCTATTCCTTATATTGTTCATTCTTTTCATTTGAATTTTCACTGTCATATACAGGATGTCTTTTTATAGTATCAGTCTCCATTTATGATGCAAATTTCTTTTATTCTATTGTGTTGTATTGACAGCAGACTCCTTAATTATTTTTCTAAATAATGTAATTAATCAATTTTCTCTTTTTTTTCAAATTAAATTTAAAAGTAGAAGTATAATAAGTGAATGGTCACATAACCTGAAAAGAAAACTGGTTTGAGAAATCTCTCAAGATGGGGGGAAAGTTCTTTTCCTAGAAAGCTTTTGAAGCCTTTTCTTTTTTTTTTTAAACACTGAACTAAACCTGAATGTCCATGTGCAACTTCACCAGCTCTACTGAAGCTCTACCAGCTCTACTCAATGACACTGATCAGGCAAGTACAGAATTTAAATTTGCCAAGGCATGCTTGAAATTGCAAGAAGGACACAGCAAGTGAGATGGTAAAACAGCAATGCTGTAGTTTGTCCAAAGTCACTGGAATGATCCATCAGCTATGAATTTTCACAAATACCAAGAAATTCAGCAGTAGTTATTTTAGTGCTAAAGTGCAAGGCTCAGGGAGATGAAATAGATGATGATGAAAAAAAATTCTTTTGTCCATGAACAGTAATAGCAATTGAGTGTAACTCATATCCCTGCAGACAAATATCCCTGTGTAATGCAGAATACTTCCATCAAGCAAAAAGTGACTTTATCTCCACCTAATCTCCAGGTCATGTCACCTCAGGGAAACCTCAGCTGAGAAATACTTTATTTTGCTTTTCAGCTCCAGATTCAGCTTCACATTAACATGGTAGGTAAAGACAGACAAATGCCAACAAAATGCTGAAATTTAGTTGTAAAACACATATCCTATTCTTACACTAAGAAACATATTTTCAGCTGGATTATGGCTATAAGCCTGTGGATGTCACTTCGGAAATATAACTGGAATATGATAGATTTTCCTAATGTCTTGTTCACATAGAGAAGATGTACGAAAGTTGAAGAAACAATATAAAAATACCCTGTAAAGAAATGAAGCTGACTCTTCATTTGTAAGCATCCCTAGTCAATACAAAAGGGCCTCATTCTCACTTAGTTAGTAATGGGTTAGAGGTTATTTAAGTTTAAAAATAAATATCCACAAGGGAGATATACTATAATAATACAGCCAATTGGCAATGCCAATATTATTATGCAAGTACAATGAAAAAAAAAAAATTAAAAATCCCCACTTAACAAGCTTGCAGTATCTCTGGGCGTAAGAAATGTACCTGAGTGATGTACTTGCTAGTCAGCAGCAGATAGAACTGTGAAGAGCACACCAATTTGTGGAAAAGTCATTTCTGGCTGCCAAGCTTTACTGGCTTGTACTTAACAGCAGCTCTATGATATTTCTGTAGAATTCCTCACTCTCACACATTGTCTTTGTGTGTCACTAGTGGCAATTAGGTATTTCACTTGAAGAGAGGAGACTGCAGCACACAAACTCCTCATTTTAGCACACTCGACCAGAAGGGAATGCAGGGGGGGTGGGAAATGTGAGAGCTTTCAAATAAACAAACAGAAAACAGATGGCAATTTAAAAAGTATTGAAAATGGGAGAATTGCTGCAAAGGTGAAGTCAAAATAACCTCATGTACAAAGTCCCCTTCCTCACCCAAAGAGCAAGGCTCGCTAACTCCAGAGAAACAGAAGTAAATCCATCCCCACTCAGCCCACAGAGCCATTGAGACCAAACAGACCCTTCTGAGGCTCAAGAGGAGAGATGGGTCCATCCCCACAGGCACCAGCCAGGCCTTGTGTTGCCTTGGTATCTGCCAAATATCAATTACCTCTGCACAGGCAGGTAGTGGAATGCAAAGAGGAAACTGTTCAGCAGTATTAACCCATATGCATCTGAAAAATGAAAGGCTGTGCTAGAGTTTACATTCTACAGGACAACCCTCGCCCCCAAATTCCTGTGATCCTGATTGAGTCGTTCCAGCTAACAGAAAGACTCCCTGACCTCAAGAGGAAGCCTGAAGTCAACAGACACATTCCCCATCCAGTATTAGGCAACACTTAGATGGTTGATGGTTAGCACAGGAAAGTATTTATTGAAAGTCAATATGTATATTTATAGCAGCTATTATGACAGGCATCTTAAGACACTGAATAGTAAAATTAGACACTTAAAATAATTTAAACCAATTAAATGGAGCTCATTTAAACCAATTAGAATACTCCAGTGAGTAAAAAGGTCATCAATCTCTCTTTAAATGTACCAAAGGAGAGCCTAATGCTCAAAGTCAGAAAATCTGGAAAGTTTGAAGCAACTTTCCTCTCCACTTTGAGCATTTATATCACAAACACCTAAATCAGACAGGAGCTCACACACTTGTTGTCAGCAGGAGGAAACACGGGATTTCACAGCCTCCAACAGGGTAAGGGGAATAAAGGGGGAAGATGCCTGGTTTACCCATGTTAGCTCAAGTTTAACTGCCTCCTTGGTTTGGTTTATCTACAGTATTACATCAGCTGAACAAAACATTTCATGGCACACTTCAGTAGAGAGTTTGGCCTGACTCAATGTATTGCCTTCATCCTCTCCACAAGACAGTGAAAACACAGTTCTCCATTGACAGATGTCATTTGCAGGTCTCAGTTATTTATTATGTCTCACAGATATTCTTAGTTAGGAAGGAAAAATATCAAGAAAGATGTAAAAAATTGACACTGAACCCATTTCAAATCTAGGAAAAAGAGAAACAGCTGCTCTTGGTTTGGTCTGGCATGTTCTCTACCACTGGCAGCTGCTGAACCTGCTGTGCTGCTTTGCTCAGCAAAAACACGATACTAACATAATAGAACTGAAATAGGTTCACAGAAGTGAAACAATCAGACTCACTGGAATGCTCAAATCTGGTCCAAGCACAAACTAAGCCAACACAGAAAGACAGTTGGGGAAAAAGAATGCAAAGCAGCAGAACTTGGAAAGGTGCATAAGGACAAAGGCAAAAGGAATTTAGCAGATGAAAAGATCCTGCCCCAAGTCTTGTATTGCACACAATGAAGATGTTCCCGTGATGCAATGACTAATGCAGCTCCATAACCCCCCAAATGCCTTTTATCCATCCTAGGACTTGAGCAACTGGGACAACCTGGCAGCATCAGCAAGTCAGAGAATGGAATTTGTCTCCTTCATAGCTTACACTGTAAAACACATTTCTGATGCAGCTGTGATTTGGAAGTGATCTGTTCCCTGCTTTAGCCATCAAGTCCACTGTACGTAAAGGAGAGCTCTTGCTAAACCGTTTTCATCCTCAGGAAGAGAATCTTATTTAAGCTGGAAATGAGCAATGTTGAAACACTAATGTTTATATGTTGCATAAATATGCAAATAAAGTAACAGAAAGCACAGTATTCCAGCCTTGGACTGTGCAATATGTGATTCACTCAGTCGTATTCTTATTTTTTCGTACAAACCCTGTATGGCTGCCTAGAATGCAGACAGCAAGATGCTAATCCCACTAGTAGAGAACCTGATATGACAAATATAAGCACATAAGTGGCATCTAAATAAACCAATTTACAGCACATTTCACATTGATTTCAGCCACCAAGGCCTGTCACATACCTTTACGTTTTAAGGCAGTTTAAGTACTGGTGCTGACCTTACTTCTGCAATTAGTTCAAATGGCACAGCCATCAGTTTTACCCAAAACGTCACTGAGAATCCCTAGAATGCCATCTCTGTCTATATAAAATTGGGCAATATGCACACTATGGGGAGGGATGAATGATGATTTCTTCTTAGGAGTGTGTGCACATATGCTGTGTGTTGGAGAGACAGACTGAGAACAGAAACCTGTCACAACAAGCAGAAAACTACAATGTAACATGCTATTGATCAAGGAGATTTAAATACCAAAGCAAGAATAAAAGTCACTGTGCAAAATGCTAGGGACCAAGACAAGTTAGGACATACTAATGAATATGGACAGATATAGAACTCCTTCTAAATAATCACCTCATTTACACTGATATTGTTTCATGCCAGCATCACAATCAAAGGAAATAGACTGAGATCCCCAGATCAGCACCACAGGAACCAACCAGACTATATAAATATGCATAAAAGATGAGAAAATGGTGTTCTACACAACAAAATTCTGGCAGCACTCAGTGCTTACCTAGCAGTTTGCAGATTTTAATATCTGCTCTAATGAAAAATTAAGTAATAACATCAACCAGCCATGTTCAAATTGTTTAGAGACCTATAGCAATGATCCTTATGGATCCCTTCCCAGCTGAGATATTCTATGATTCTATGATTAGATTACACCTGACCAAAATGCAATGTATTGCTGGATGGTTGACAAACAAACCAACACAATTCAAGAACAGACACAAATCCTACTTTTGCTCACATTAAAAAGCAGTATTTTCAAGAAAGAGCAATAGCAAAGGTTTCAGGAAGGTGTATATAATAGCCTCAGTTAAAAACAAAATCCATAAAGTGTTATAGCCATTGGTCAGCATACGATTGCTTCTGATCTGAGAGTTTTTAGCAGATAAAGCTCCATGGGCTTCTGTGACAGAGCTTGCTTTAATCAAACAAGACTAGAGTAGGAATTAATCGTTTTTTCTACCTTCACCTCTTTGACACAGCATAACTGACTTGCCTTCTGTAGAGATGTTCCTGATTTTACATCAGCTGACAAAAGACTGAAGGGGAGTTTGAATCCAGTTGAGTGAATTCTGGAACAGATGGATTTAAAAAAGCTTTAACTCACCACCCATTCAGCCCATATCATCAACCACTAGCAACTATGATCTCATCAGCACTTGACACCACTAATATATCATGAAGGACAAAATGATGCATGTATTCACAGGTATTGCAGGCTGTATTTTCTATCTGGCTGATTTTAGGGAATCATGAGAATTGAGGTGGATAGAGTTATTGTCTCAGAGGATTTTTAAGTTCTTAGGTAAAATCAGGGTCATTGCAGGAACAAATAGCAAACATATTGTAGCACTTCTTTATCCTACTGTTAATGCTCCAGCCAAAAACTAAAAAGCTTCAAAAACAAACATATACTTTAAAGGGTATAGTATTAACAAACAGTGCAGAACCTTCTCCTTCAGCTGTACTATGGCCAGACTGAACCAGCAGAACAAAATAAATTAGCATTTTGGGAATACAGAACATAGTTCACCCTCTCTACAAGAAAAACTTAAATAAATATAATCTTAAGACAAGCTTTCCATTGTGATTTAACTCTTATGATGAGTGGTTTCTGTAACACTGTGTTATTCCATGATACTATGGGTATGCCAGCACTTCACAAGGGAGAGCAAATGTCTTTATTTTATACTACAGACAAGGAAACAAAATAAGTTGCTTTCCCATGGAAAATGGCAAATCCAAGTCTACAGTGCCCAGTCCTCTCCCCCATGTTCCTCCTATTGTGCCATGATGAAACTGAAAATGCTTTTCATGAGGAGTAATAATTTCTAACTGCAGCCCAGCTGATATGGCTGCATCAAGTACAGCTATTCATTTGGCTATTCCAAGCTATGCAGCAAAACTTTACTTCTGCACACTCATGTTATGAAGAAATTGCAATATTTATTTCCTTCTTCCTACCCAGGCAAAGTGAATTGGAGGAACACTGACTCCACCTCCCAACACTACTGTTTTATACTGGGAGAATGGAGGAGGCCAGCAATTATATAATAATAAAAATAACATGCAAATTACATTTCCAAGGAGAAGACTCTCACATCTCTAAAAGACTCACTAAAAATAATTCCTGAGGCAAATTCTAATTCCAAGTCACTTTTTCTTCTCGTAGGATCAGTGACTGAATCCCACCAACCTCAATGAGAGGTTTGGACCTCAGTAAATTAAAGAGATGTGCTAGAGCACAGCCTTTCTCCTTCACCACATACTCACTGTACACCTTTTCACATTTGCCTCTCTCATTTCATGTCAATGGGAAAGAAGGAAGGAAGGTGAGAGAAGAGAGACTTTAGGCTGTAGAGAACATGGGTGATTATTGCCTTCATTAAGCAAAAGAGTAAAATATTGACGACCTTTGGAGAAAGCAGTAAAATATCAAATTTTGCTCTTTTAGTTTCTATGTAAAAAAAATCTCTATACAGCATTGTCCTTTCTTTGTATTAACACATTAAACTGTAATCAGCTCTGGTGAAACCAGCCTCCATTGAACAACTACTGGAAAAATCCATAGAACAGATTTATCCTTTTCATTCCTCTTAATTAACTTGGCCCCCATCAGGGAGAAAGTTCCTCTGTGGTTCTCCTGCCTTCTGAGGTTACACACACATTCAAAGTCAGGCTGGTGCCTGTACAGCAGTGAACAGCTCAACTCCTCACACTTCATGCACACAAACCTGGTGTTGAGCTTGTCTAGAACAACTCCAACAAGGTTCAACCTCCACTAAAGGCAAGTTCACCCCCTAGAGTAAAAGGGTTTTTTTCCAGAATCAAGTTTTCTGTTCCAGGAATCACACTTTCCCCTGTGTCCAATTGTTCTTCCTGGCAGTTTCCTTCTTGATTAGGGCAGCTGTGGTCAATGCAGGTTTCCTAGGTTAAGAAAAGAGAAGAAAACTCCTTTAGTGCCAAATGAGTCAAGGATATCTGCACTGTTTATGTATTTCTCAAAACCAATATTTCTCTTGAAGCTATAATTGTCAGATGTACCATTGCTGTCCTGGCTTTCTCTGACTCGTTACACAGAAGAGAAATAATTGTCTTTTTCCCTTGTAGCTTTTGTATTCTGACAAGGGCTAACATTTCTGGAAGCAAAATTCAGCCTTAACAAGTCTTATTTTACAAGAATTTAGGATTGTCTTAAAGTATCAGAAATATTGTTGAGCAAAACACTCCCTTGACTGGCTGCTCCATATTTTTCTAGGAATTACTGACATTTCATGCAACTTATTAGTCTCAATATTTGGTGCAACAGTAGATGAAGAAACAAATTTTGATCAGTGTCAATCAATCAATTAATCATACAATATTTTCAGTAGAATGACATGCCAAATTCCCAACATTCTAATGAAAGATGCTAATAAATGATGACCTGTCAGCTTGATTGCATACTGCAGCCTTTACAGAAAATGACTGCTTTGTAGCCCCTCTGTAGATAAAGGGCAAAAACTCCAGAGATGAAATTAACATAAATTTGCAAAGTTAAATCCAGAGAGGATCTCCAGAGGAGAAAAGATCCAGAATGCAGGAAGCACACAGTAAGGAAAAAACCAAACAAAAACTGAAGAAAAAAAGAAATCAAAAACCAACACCAACACCCTATTGCAAGACTTAAAGTCCCTCCAAACTTGCACAAGGGCAAAAAATATTTGAGTGAGCAGAAATAATACTAAACACAGTCTAGTCCTTAAAAAGAACAGTCTGAGTTGAGACTGGAAAGAGTTCCCCCCCCCACAGTAATGTTTAGTTTCAAGGAAAATGGGGATTGACCAATTTTAAAAGATTTTTCAATTTACATTTGCAAAAATTAATTAAGAAACATCAGTGTAATGACTACTTTGGGGACATTTGATTTTGGAATGGTCAGCTGGCCTGTGTACATCCCAGTGATTGACTGATCTTTTTTTTCCACTTGTACAAGGAATAGTTAAAAGACTAATTTTTTTTAATGTACATTACTGGCATTTTACATTTAAATCTTTTACTTATCCTTTTCTTATCATCATGATTCTGCTTTTAAACAGATATATTCTTTGTTTAAGGAAGAAACTAGTAATTCATTTATATACTATATTGGTTAATTCTAAATTAGCATGGAATACATTAGGGGTGCCTGCAATCTTTTTTTTTTTTTCTATTTCAGTAGTTCATTATAAGTAGTGATGTTACAATAAACCTCCAGTTCATCAACATCTAGGAACCAGTTAAAGTACAGCTCATTAGAAATCATCTTTCTATTGTGAGCCTGAAAGCTGTGATTAGCAGACAGATTCTGCAAAAAAAAAAAATTGATAAATGTGATTTTATAACACCTACAACTTCCTTACTTCAACTTGTGCATTTTTCAGCAGAAGCTTTATTTCAACTGGATGTATTTAAAATAAGCCTAATCAGTGGATAGATTCAGCAGACAGCAGTTATGACACTACATTCACTTTTAACTTTCACTTCTTAAAAAATTAAGATGGAGTCTGACTTAAGTATTCTCTGCACAGAATGAAGCAGAGCATTATAAAATGCATTTGCCAAAAGAATAAATCATGATTGACAAAAAGAAATTTGTTAATACAATGGTCTGAGTCAGTTGACAGAAATTTTTGTCAACAGAATAGATAAAGAGATTCAAAAATGAAATTTTCAAATGAAACGGCTTTGATGTTTCTGATGAAAAGTATTTTGTTGACAGAATGGATCAGAGGGAAAAAAATGCATTTTCTCAAAAGGGTTTAGCTATTTGACAAAATATATTTCATCCCTAGATGTTTGCCTGAGTTGTCAATTATTCCCCATGTCTGCCATTAACCAATCACTTTGCTGTCAACTGAAAGATTTCTCTAGTAGCAGCTGTGAAAGCAACTGGAGGTATTAAAAATACCACTGCAATCAATCACACCAAATCATTTGTTATGATGCTGTACCTAGTCCCATTCTCACCAAAAGCCAACTGAGTCAAAGATATAAGTTGAATTTTGAGTTGAGTCTTTTTTCTCTTCCTTTATCTTTCATTTAGGCACACTATATATTACAATATCCATTCTTTATTCATTGTAAGACAATTTCAGGAGAGCTGCCTTTCTGTTAGGGCATCTATTCCATAAAGACACACATATATGGTGAGGAAAAGGACCAGTTTGGACTCCTGGAACATCCCAAGCAAATGCTGATGTGTAAATTGGAATAACTAGAGTAAGTCACCTCCTCCACCTCTGTAAAGGAAATCACACACTTTCTGTGGAGTAGCTGCTGTAGGCAGCTGTGTAGGTCTATGAGTAAATAGCAGGAGGTGGGAAATAAATTTTTACTACATTGCCCACCTCCCCCTTGCACACAGGAGGAAGAGTAGCCCAGAGTTATAAGCCTAAACTAACCAAGTACATGAAGTGAGCAAAAGGAGAAGAAATTAGCTCTTGTTTATTTTTTTTTTTAGCAGTTAAGTGACATGACAATCTTGTTGGCTCATAGATGTGCTTTTTGTTCTTATATGAGCTTGTTAAGATGCTGCCACCACATTCAGAGGTGCATTCTGCAGCCAGGTCCCTGTCTGGCTTGGCTGAGGTCACCAGCAAGTGTCCACACAGATTATCTCCATAAAATACCAGCATACAATACCCCAAGGTCATTCAGGATAAAGGGTTTTGTCATGCAAGTCCTACACCTGCAGCAGGGAGTAATTCAGCAAGGAAGAATGTGGATTATTTTCTTCCTCATGAACTGTCTTTATTTGAAAAATTGAAGGTGGATGGTAACAATAGCAAAATGCCACCTATTCACCTGACTATGAAGTTACTGTTGGGAGGAACAGTAGAAAGATGAAAATAAATACATCTGCCTCAGAAGAAACAGTCACACCACTGTCAAAAAGTAGGGCATGACTCCAGCTGGGTGTTGCACAGGCCAAAACTTCTGAGTGCAAATAGTGAGATCACAGTATGAAGGAAAGCAAAATCCGTGGGAAAACACTGAAACAAACCATGACAGACTCGGTGGGATCTGCAAGACCATTAGCAGGAGGAACAGGTAAAGATCCTTTCGACCTTCACCAACCTATTCCCACTACATTTGCATCAAACTTGACTTAGCCAGATCTCTGTCACTCACCTGACACAGGGTTTGGTGTGGGATCTTTTTTATGAATTGGTAACCAGGATCTATGGCAGCAAAAACACAAAACAGAACAATAAAAAGCAACCCCCCTCCTAAAGAAAAACCACACAGAAAAAAAAAATCAGCTGTAAACTCCTTTCAAGAGATTATGCTTTTGTGTTTCCCAATGTTTGAAGAGTAATCTAAGACCTTCTTTTAGGATCCTGTATCTTATCTCACAGCTTTGTGCAAGGATGAATCATGGCTTACTTTGGAGAAACTGCACCTGTAAAATAAGCCTTTAAAGATCTTGCTGAAACCTGAATAAAGAAAAGTAATGAGCAAGGTAAAGAGAAAAAAGCTCTCAGACTTCATGCTGGAAATAGGCAGAACTGTGCAACACTTGTCAAGTGCTGTGTAGCATGGCTGCAGCAAACTGAAACTACCCCTAAATAGTTATTATTAGTAATAATAACTGCCAGCTTAGCTAATACAGGTTCCTGGAGCCCTCTTGATTCTGGGTTCAGCCTCCCTCTTTTTAACAGCCAGCACTTCTGTGTTCCTAAGAAAAGGTTTATCAGAATCTAGGGAGCACTACATATTTCACTTCAAATACTTTACCCAGTTTATTATGTTCCTTTTTCTAAATAAAACCACTTGCTTTATTGTCACTGTCATTACAGGGCTTCATTGCATTCCCACTGGCTTCAGGGTAAAGAACTATTGCTCTGTGCAAAGGATAACCAAGCTACAGAAGCAAAATTGCTCCCTACACAATAACTACATAAATCTAATTATCTGCAAGGATAGTCCTCTCTTATAATCTGAGTCCTTATAGATAATTAAAGAGAGGTTAACACGGGTTTTTTTCCTCTTATTTCCTCTTCGTCCAGAGTGATTCCTCCCCTGGTCACTTGAATAGTGGGGTTTAATTCACAGCAACACAGCCAGCCAGTAGTGAATCCAGTATTCCTAAGTGATCTTTTTAGCATCAAGCAGTAAGAACATCTTTCTAATGGGCTCATTTCCCAAAGTTATTTCAAAATATTTCTTCATAAAACTTTCTAGATAAACATCAAAGCTGTTGGTAGCAAAGTTATTGCACCTGTACATTTTAATTGGCTAGGCAGGCACATCTTCATAATTGGTATTTGCTAGCTTTCAAACAGATGACTTTTCAGTGCAATGAATTTGGGAACTAATTCACGCTAAACCCACAAACTTTCCATGAAGTCAAATATAGGCAGAAGCAATTAGCCAGTTGGGCTCAGCCCTTGTGGTTGTAGGGAAGTGTATTTATAACATCACTAAACCAGCCCTTATTGTTTCCATCTGTACCCCAGCAAATACATCTGTATGATTCAGAGAAAATACAAATGATTTGCCATGAAAGAACAGAGGCCACAGAAGATAACATTTTTTTCCCTGCCCAAAAATTTGCAGTTTGGGAAGGCAACCAGTGCATTCACAGTAGAGCAGAAATATCCTGACTACAGATTTTGAAGTGAAGTGTATAAACTCTGATCAATCCTGCTGAGAGCTCAAGTCAGAGCTGTGAAGGGGATGTGTCCAGACCTCTTCATTTCAGTTACGTTTCTGAAGAAGGACAGAATGTTTTAAAATGAAAGACCACATTTATTAGAGTGGAAGCATTTTTTGGAAATTTAACCAATGCTTTGGTCATCTTATCAAGCCTCAGAATACAAATCCCTTCCACAGAATATCTCTGCAGGATTCCTTACACACTGGCATTTTTGGTAGCTCTTCCCTAGCACTTCAGACAACTATTCACTTCAAAGAAATTATTTCTGAAATTCAATCACATAAGAGATATGTTAATACCTAATTAGTTGACACCTTGTATGTCATGTAATGTAGCTACAGCACTCAACATCAAGATAAAGCAAACTTATCTCAATGAACACATTTGCATTTTACTGTATGACACATTACTTTATGATACAAACAGACAAATGGGATAGCACAGGAGACATTCATTATTACAAAGTGGCTAATGATGGACATGTATATTTAAAGAAAACTCTCTGACAACCAATCAGTAGCCATTAAGCAATCTCATTTGTGTTAAGTAGGTCACAGTTTCCACGGCAGATGATCTTCAATCCATTCAACACAAGAGAAAAATACAGCACTGAGCAAGTTCCCCATCTAAAACTGTATTCTCCTACCTGTGGTGCACTGACTGATTGCAAACCTTTCTAAGCACACCAAGTCCCTGTCACTCCACAAGAATAACCTAATAAACAAATGGAATTAAATAACTAGTAAATGAGGAATAAATGTTAGCCCTCTTTTTCCATGGCTGTTAATGAAAATCAGGGTGGCAACACTCCACAAATTAATATATAATTTTTTTTATTCCAATATATTAAGGGGATGGGGACACAATGAAGGAAAAAGAAAAAGAGAAAAAGTAGACTGACCAGGAATGATATGGAAAAAATGATCCAGAATGACTTGGTTCATGTGGTTGTTTTACACTGTATTTTAATGGAAAAAAATCTGGTCTCCTAGTCTTACTTGACATCAGTGCTGTGAGAGTAGCAGAGTTCACTTAGATAACAATTTGTAACATTTCCTTGGTCTTACATAGAGCTTCACAAAGGAATCACCATTCTCACTTTACAGAGAGGTGCAGACAGGATACATTTCTTTAAAGATCCATGAAAGCCTAGAACTCAATTGTGTGAGTTTCCAAATTGACTGCGGTCGATGTTGCCCCATGCTATCTCTGCACTCATCAAATTCCTGCTCCACACTGTGCTTTTCATGCTCCTCATGGTCCTTCTCGATTTTGTCACACAGACTGAGAGATTTGCAGCTGATAAAGAGCACATCAGATTGGAGAACTGAACAGCATTTTCTCATGGTGCAGTCAACATAAAGTACAGGTGAACCTACCAGAAAGCATCTCTCTCAGGATCTCTGTGTCCTATAAAGGCAAATACTTGTATTCATCCTCAAATCAATGTTTTATGGTAATAATAAATATCTGCAGCTCATGTTATATTTTCAGCTTTTGTTTCATAAAATAAAGGACACATTTTGCAGGTTGGGTTTATGTAACTACAGGATAGGATAGCTAAATATTTAAGCCTCTACCCACAAAGTTTGGACTAAATAAACTAGAAGTAGTTAAATGTTTAGGAAGCATTTTGGGGAAAGGACTCAGGATAAGGGAAGAAAAAATAATTTATCTGTTAGCCAAAAGTGCACAAAACTGTTAGTCCTGACTCAAATAAGAACACGGACATGCCACGATTTTCATAATAAATTCTGTGAAACTTACGTTACCAATAAGAAAGGATGAATTTTTGTTACAATTAATTTCTCCTGTTCAGAGACTTCCAGTGAGAATCTTTGGCAAGCTGGTCCTGGTGTCAAGCACAGCTTGCAAGATCTGTTTTCTCTGGGACCACAAAGAAGAGCCAATATATAAAGGGTAGAATGCCAAGGTGAAGGTGGTACAAATGGGACTGAGACTTGATCCATCTTTTAGAAGTGTGCTGAATGTCCACCTCAAAGCTGGACAAACACATTGTGGGATGGGTGCACAGCTGGCTCATGGGTCAGGCACAAAGGGTTACAGTGAAAGGGGTGACACCAGACTGGTGACCTGTCACTACTGGGGGCCCTAGAGACAGACCTCCACAGATCAGAGGACTGAGCAGTCACCCACCATATGGAGTCCAACAAGGGAAAGTGCTGGATTCTGCACCTGGGATGGGGCAAACCTGGATCTGTGAACAGACTGGGGAGGGAGATGATGGAAAGCAGTGCCATGAAAAGGGACCTGGGGGTGCTGGTTGATGGCCAGGTGAAGATGAGCCAGCAGTGCCCTGGCACCCAGGAGGGACAGCCCTGTCCTGTGGACATCAAGCACAGCATCACCAGCCAGGCAAGGGAGGGATTGTCCCACTCTGCTCTGGGCTGGGACAGCCTCACCTCTAGTGCTGGGGGCAGTTTGGGGCACCATAATATTGGAAAGATCTTATGCTATGAAAGAACATCCAAAGGAGGACCATGAGGATGGTGAAGGGCCTTGAGGGGAAGGCCATGTGAGGAACAGCTGAGGGCACTGGGTCTGTTCAGCCTGAAGAAGAAGAGACTGAGGGGAGCCCTCACTGCAGTTACAACTGCAGAGCAGTGCAGTGCAGGCTAACTGCAGGGGAAGAGGAGGGGCAGGCACTGATCTCTGCTCTGTGTGACAGTGACAGGACCCTAGGGAATGGCCTGAAGTTGTGTCAGGGGAGGTTTAGGTTGGATATCAGGAGAAGGTTCTTCCCCCAGAGGGTGGCTAGGCACTCACAGGCTCCCCAGGGCAGTGGGCACAGCAGCAAACCTGACAGAGCTCAGGAAGTGTTTGTACAATGCTCTCGGGCACAGGGTGTCTCTTGGGGATGGTCCTGTGCAGGGCCAGGAGTTGGACTCAATGATCCTTGTGGGTCCCTTCCAGCTCAGCATATTCTGTGATTCTGTGATCATTAGAGGGCTTCAAAATGCATAAACTACTATAATTTCAAGTACTCAACATATATCAGGTAATTGAATTAAAACTCTCAGGTTAATGAAAAAAAAATTTCTAGATGCTTTGTGCATTTTAGTATATTAACCAGAATTTTTAAATTACCCAAATATAAAACTTCAACAAACAGAGATAGAAGGCTTACAGGGTCAAAAATTTACATGAAAATACACAACTTCTTCCCATAATCAGCAAAATTATGAACAAATTTATTCAGATAAACCATTTTCATTCAAAATGACATTCCACTAAGTATACAGGGAGATGATCTTTGAACGCCATTTGGAATAAATTCTATTCAAATAAGTATTTGAGCTGAATATAAAAGTTACTCTGTATAACCAGCTGCAAACTGAATATTAACTTAGTGCTTAATACAGCACACATCTTTAGAATGGGTTCCATTTTTTTCTTTGGCTGCATGTTCTATCTCCTTGTAAAAATAATGCCAAAGACTAGAGTCTGATTGTGATCTTACAACTACTGAAATATGAACCCTCCTCACACATGTAGTCTCATTTAAGTCAGAGTCTGTCCTCTTTTCTTTAAAAATTCATAGATATGCACAATCAAGACAAATTCTAGCCCTAGGGTTTGCAACCCTAGTGGCATCAAAGGCATTAATATGCTCTCTTCATTCTGATATTAAATGTGAAAGTGGTTTTATATTTCTTCAGTCGGATTGATCATACATTTCAGAACAAGAACACCCATGAGAAGATATCACAAGTACTGTAAGAGATTACAATTAATATAAAGATTCATTTTCACCTTCAGGATTGTTTAGCTCATATAATTGGGGAGGATAGATATGGGCTGTCAAAACCTTTGCAAGTGCAGTTGCCAACGTTATCATTTGGTCATGGAACCAAAGTGTTCATCACCAGAAATGGGCAAGGGAATAGGAAAGAAACAGAAGAGATTCTTAGTTTCCCATGGCCAGTTTAATTCCTGAATTTTATAGACAGAGTCATCAACTTCTGAACATAATCCATCTGCTTGAGACAGAAGACAGTCTCTTCTTCAGCCAAGTTGCATGGACAATTGGCATAGGCCCTTCTACATGACCCAGAAAATCTACATATCTTTTCTGGAATCAACACAAGTGCTTACATTTCTCCCAAACCAGTGAACCATGTCACTGCATGTCTGCAGCATTTTTGACTAATTTGTTTCCTCCTTCTGAAGCCAAATTCTCTCTGTTCAACAAAACCATTTCTAAATAAAAATAGTCCAAGCTAGCATTTGTTCCCCAAGCACTTGCATGATTGCAAACCTATCAGTTAAACATAAAGAAATTAAAAAGATAATTAAAGATCTTTTACTCATTAAAAAAAACCACTAGGAAATATTTTCATGATCAAAGAGATTTTTTTTTTCTAAAGAAAAAAATTACATAGAGAAGGCATTATATTTTCTGATCTCCAAAATAATCAAAACTAGAAACAGAATCTGTTTCAAGTAATTAGCGATTTCAAATTGGTCAAAGATTCCATTCTACATTTCACAAAAAAAAAACCCTAAAGCATGTCCAAATACCAGACCACTGAGTAAAAGAAGGATTTTTGTTTTCATTGTGAAATGAAGTAAACTTTTTCATTCTACTAGTAAAGAGGCAATATTGCATCTACTTTTTTAAAACTCTTTTTTATTCTAAATAGAAGTAGGACAAGAATTCTAGAGACTCACAATTCTCCAGTTTCATTGATGTTGAGTCACACATCAAAAAGTAAAACCAATTCTCATTCCTTAAAACCATTACACCCTTACATCCCCTAAACATTTTGTACACAAAGACTTTCCCGTATGACTATTTGACTCATAGGGACAGAAGTTCCATTTTCAAAGCAGGACATGATTCATTCACTAAGCTGATTATAAGAATATTTCATGACGTTGCACCAAGATACCTATTAGCAAAAAACAACCCAACTGCAACCACTGTACAATTACAAGTGTTAACACTTCCATTATTGTGCTGCTTAGTGCATGAACTGAGTTTTATGCTTATTTATCTTTTAGTGGTTATTGAAAAGGATGACAAATTAGTGAAGAAAGCAAACTGCCAATGGAAATCATGTATTTACATTTTATTGTTGCATAAGAGATCTTCCTTAGCAAGTATAAAAAAGTCTGGGACTGATGTTTACATCAAAAAATTTAGACTTTCTTATTAAAAAGGTAGAGATGGATGCAATCCCAATATACCCACTTTCAATTTGGTAAAGAGTTTGTTTAAAGAGCACAAATCAAGTTATCTTTTCAATCCTATATTATATCCCAGAGCAAAAGTATAAATACAAAATATTAAGAGTTTCTGCAGCAAGAGTGTCATTCTTACTTGTGTCTAAGCTTTATGTTACTCCAGTGTAACTCAGGATAAATTTAAGCTGTCTAGAACATGACACTTTGGCACCAAGATGCCATGTAAAATGAACAATCTACTTTTGGAACCTGACAGAATTCTAATTGATCAACAGGCTGTAAATCTTTACAGAGTCAATTAAAGAGTTCTAAAGCATCATAATGCATGACAAAACATATGACATGAATACTTTTGCAGGCAATAGAGATGACCTGGAGCAGAAATTGCTGCTATTCAAATACAGTCTTTAGAAATGGAAAAGTACTGGCTTCTAATGTATAGTCCCAACTTGGTAACTGCTATTTCAGGTAACAATCATTAAACAAGCAAATTAACTAGCCTGCAGTATAGAGATAAACATCTATCTATCTGAGTACACAAACACATTTAATGATACATTGCATGTTATTAGTTATACGCCCTTCAGCAGGACTAAATAGTCCAGAAATTTCTGTTTCAGCATGATCTTCCAGAAATTATCTCTGTAGTTCTAAATTTGATCACATTATTTTCTGAGTGTCAGTTTTACTTGGCAATATTACATTTTCCAACATTTAGTTTTTAGCATTTTTCCATGACTATCTGTGTAGATTAGAAAGGTTCTTAACTGTTATCTGTAATAGATTTTGCCTGTAGCAAAATTCATGCAGGCATAATAGAACAAAGTGTACTCTGTTGAAATTGCAACCATAATTTCCAGATGCCTGACATTTATTGCTTATTGCTATTAGAATTCAAGTGCCTATTTGTTTTGTACTTTGCTTTTATTCTTGCATCACAAATGTGAAATGGAAAAAAGATATTTTAAATGCTGGGTTAAGTATCACAGATCAACACAAAGCACCAGCATAATCAATATTACTTAAACACACTCCTAGGCAATTAATTTTTAAGGAATCAAATTGTTGTACCACGTCAAAATTTACAACAATACAATAAAGGTTGTTACGTTCTTTATTGTTTAATTAAAAGCAGCATTTAGCACTCATGCAGCTAACTGTTCAGACATTATGACATAAAATGCCCTGTTTATCAGCGAGAGATATATAAACAGCATTTGTTGCACACTGTATCACACAATGTTAATTAGACTTTATTAAATTTCATATGCTTATCAAATTATCAAACATAAAACTTCAAAACCCAGAGAAACATGCTGCAATACACACAGCTGGATCTTAAGTATCTGCAATAATTCAGCTTTTCCACATAGTGCACAAGTTCTATGTACAGAACTCGAGCACAAGTGCAGAACCACTCAGGTGCTACAGGCATTTGCAGAGAGGGCCAGTACAGAAGGATTTAATTCACATATTTGCCTTTAAAACTTAGGGGCAGCTGGTGCGGGCTCTGGTTTTTACAATGAATTCAGGTCAGAAGGCAGCAAAGTTAATGCAATAAAAATGCCTAACACCCAATCCATGCTCATTTTTGCTATCAGAAAAATTTGGCTAATATCTAACCAAAATCTTCCCAGATCCAGGCTTAAACTCATTACTGTTTCTCCCAGTGGAAATGGAGATCAGTGGCAATCTGCCTGTTACAAAGCACCATGAACAGATCCACAGCTTTTTACCCAAGCTATGGCTGCCATCAGGAAAACTCCCTTCACTGGGCAAATTCTTTCACAACTCTATATACAGTTTCATCTGCCATTCTCAGATACAAGCTCAGTTCTGGAAAATTTAGCCATCTGAACCAATAAATAAAACAAAAATGTTTGTAGTTTTCTCTCACTCTCTTTAACATTTTTGACTTCTTCCCTTTTTTTTTTTCACTTACAACTGAATCAAGGCCCATAGATAAAAGAAAAGAAAAGGGTGACAGAACCCCTTTGCTATCCTTGAAGAGCAATAGCAGACACCTGCAAGTTTTGCAGAGCATAGCACTATCTATATATCTGTATGGTGTTAAAGCACAAAACAGGAATGGGGGGAAAACTGGATAAAAGCAACATAATCCATGCAAGCCATATATTGTGTATTGATTACTTCCATGTGGAAATTCAGAAAGCACTGCTAATTTGCAAGCCTTAATCTATAATCTATGCTCCTGCAATCTAAATCAGAAGTATGCCTTTTTACACTGTAGAATCCCATCTGTCATGTAGGCACATCTCAGCCCATTCCAATCATAAGCTGTTCTCCTATGTTCCTATCTCGCAAGTGCAGCATGGAAATGGAGCATCTTACCTATATAAAGGTATGGCCTTAAATACCTTGCTGTAAATGCTTTGGCAGGGTCTGCTCCTTCAGGTAGGCTGGTCATACCAGAGACTGGAGAAAGAAGAAAACTGCTTCTGTCAGAGAGAAAATGTGTTTGTATTTCAACCTTGACTCTGATCCACCAAAACAACATTGCTCAGCTGTTGACTACTTTTCCTCTTTTCTTCTTTCAAAAACTAGTTTCCAGAGATCTTCAGTGAAATAAAGAAAATGAGTGAGATTTTTTTGAAACAACTGCTTCTAGCTCTCAAGCGTGTAAAGAAAATACTGTGAAATGTAAAGCTTAAAGGCTGAAATAAGAGGTTAGAATAAATACAATAACCCTTATATATGGAATCATGTATGGTATCATTTGGGTCCATGTGAGGATATGGATGCATGTGCATATATATGTGTATTAAGCTCCTTGATTTGAAAGTTAATTTCACAACTCTTGCGTCATGACTCATGAATTCCTAGATTTGATAATGATAGAACTTGTCAGGCAGCACAGCTGATCCAGCACGGAGACAGAGATAAGCTGTGAAAAGGTCTGGCACAGTTTAGCTCCCCTCAGGACTGTGGGACTAGGGAATGAGTCACATTTGGCAGGGCTGTGATAGTGGAGAAGTTGCACTGTGTGTTGCCTATAATCATCAAACCTCTAGGCAAATCATAGTTCAAAAACACCAAAGTAGAGAATTTACTGAGGATTTAATATTAAGGTGGGTGGGGGTTTTGTTGTTGTTGGGGTTGTATTTATTTTTCTTTTTAAGTAGGTTTATCAGACAGTTCAGAGCTCTGAGCAGACAGCTTTGAAATGGGAAGAAGAAACACAGGTCTAAAACACCTACTTCATGTTCACCACATTCAGATATAGTCAAAATACCATCAGCACCGTTAATGATAAAAATGAAGAACTGTTCCTTCCTCTGTGAGGTACAGCATGATTTATGTCCATCTATCCGAGGTACCTTTATTCCAAGCATATCTAGTCCCAGAACCCAAGGGGAAAAGGCCTTGCATATGGAGTTGTACACATGTCTACTAGAAGGAAATGTTTTTTAAGAACTTCCCTGCTCTGTGGACTTATCTTTTTTTTCCCTTAGAGTGTGAAACCAGGAGACTTTAGGCTGACATATTTTGCTGACAGCACTGGTTTAAGCCCATGTGGGCTTCCAGCTCAGCAAAAGAAACAGGTTAAAGAGGAATGCAAAGCAGTCACCAAAGTCAGAAGCCATAACTGCTGCCTCCTACAGCAGCAGGTTTAAAGAACGTGTGTAGAAAGAAGTACAAACTCTCCTCCCCAAAGGCTATGAATTGTGGATGTGGGAGGGGAAATGAAGAAATCCTTGAGCTCTTTCTCCTGATTGAGGATCTTTCAGGATTTTTATCACATTGACAAGCTGCTCAAACTGTTTGCTTTAAAGTTCCAGTTCTTGGAGAACCTCATCCATCATTCTTTAAGGACACTGCTAGAAAATGAAGGATTTAAGCTTGTGTTTAACATTAAATTTCTACATGTGATGAAGCTCCACTTTAGAGGTATTACAGTGGTCTGATTTGCAATGTACATAGTTAAAGGCCTGCCTTAACATGAAAATTAACAGCCAAGGGAGATACTTTATTGCTGTGATATTCCTCTGGGCCTCTGCATGATTGATCTTAAAACCTGCAAGTTTTATGTGTTAAAATAAAAAAGCAGAGTAAGTTGACTTTCAGGCTAAACTTCAAGCTCTGTTTCTTTTAGGGGAACTGAAGACAGACTCACATAAATGTAACCCAGAAAATTCTCCACTGTTATTTTTCCTCAGTATATGTAGTATATAAAAAATTTGATGCTCAAAGGCAATACATAAACCAAAGTTTGACTTTATTCTCTGGACATCTTAACTCTGTTATGCATATCCTTTAAATGCCAAGGTTCTTTAAAACAAAATGAAGGCAAGAACACAAGATAAAAAGAAATAAATAATAGCAGTGATCAGTGCAGCAATACAACTCAAGAAATTCGATGAACAAAACAACCTCCAATCCTAAAATAATGTCATCAGCCAAGGGCCCCTTCCAACCCAGGTCTCTCTGATTCTGTACAAGAACAAAGTTACAGGATCACAGAATGGACAGGGTCAGAAGGGACCACTTGAGGTCCTCCAGTCCATCATCTTGAGCTCAACTTTTTCCAGGCTTTAGTAGGAAACTGAAAAAAACCCTTTTTATTCCATAAAAAATAGTCAAGTGTACTGTACAAAGCTTTCCACACAACTTAGAAGGAAGCTGAATAAGTTGCCAAGAGCAATTTTTAAAAGAATTTGCAGCATATCCTCAGCACCTTGCTTTTAGAAACAGCATTAAGCAGTTCAGGTAAAAGCTTCAGCCCAGGAGGATCTTCATTTAAAGAAAAATTAAGGTTATGTTTAGACAGTGCTCAAAAATGCACATGTATTTTTCTCTGTGCATACACAGATGTGTGCTGCAGATGGTACCACAGGAGCCCTGAGACATGGCCCTGATAGGAGCAGAAAGATCTTCATGTACCATTGCCCTTGCACACCAAGTAGATTTTTAAGAATGAAAGCTTTAGATCTTTCTCTATTTCTCCACTGTAAGATTAGTGGAAGTTGTGCCACAGTTTGCATATTCTCTTGTGTGTTTTCCACTGTGAAATCTTACACCACAATGATTTAACAAGCTCAGAAAAGTTCCCTGAACAGGAATATAAATGCTGAATAGTAGCGGGATTTTTCATCTTAAAAAAATTTTCTTCATCCATTATAGAAGGATTGAAATTCATCTACAAGTGTCCAATAGAGAATTTTAAGTGGCAAATAATTGTGCATCTGTGTAACAGCTCATGCCCATGTTTTTGTCCCACAATTTCTTCAAGAAGGAAAGAGTCTGAGCTGCTTCACACTATATTCAATTACTCAGTTCTGGGGCAGACCTTACATCCGTAGTGTAAGTGTATACAGCAAGTTTCTCTTGGTCATGGAATTTGGACAGGGTGAAGTCCACACATCAATAGTTTATGCTACAATCCAAACAAATACAGTTCTTTACTGCTTCAATGTTTAAAGATAACTATTTATAGCAGAGGAATTAGCTACACTATAGTAACATATTTCAACTGTAAACTCACTAAGAGAGCCAGAGGGCAGGAGATAAAACTTGCCTATTTTTATTGGGAGGGTAAGTCAGTCACAATAACTTTTCCTCCAATGAACAGAGGGAAAACCTTCCTAATTCTCCAAACAGATTTGCATTCCAATCATCTGCTTAATAAAAAAGCTTCAGGTTTCCAGTTAAACACTGTGGACTATGCTGATTTTTGGCTGGTTTTGAATGAAATGGGCAGATGCTCATTCTGGAATTATTTATTTCCTCCTACATCTTGTGACTGCAAGCTGAACCCTCTTCCTCTCCATATAAAAGCTCCCACAAAGCAGCACTGCTAACCTGGCAGAGCACAGCTCAGGCCATTTGGCTTCAGTGTCACATACACATGTCTGGCTGTCACCTGAGGCTGGTCAGGAATGTTCTCTCCTCAGCAGGAGCAGCTTCAACTTCTCAAAAAATTATTAAAAAATTCAATTCAGCAGATTTGGGCAAAGTGCATGATTAAAAGCACTGAAAGAATATGATTTGGTGATATATTCAATAGATCAGTGACTTTTCATCCATCCAGTTACCAACACTTGAAATAATTAGTGTTACCTTTCTCTATCCACTTAAAAAAAACCCAACCAACCAACCAACCAACCAAAAAAAACACAACTAAAAAAAACAAAAGCAGAAAAATCTCCATCAAACCACCAAAAAGCAGATGCTAAATTTAGAAAATGTTTGTTCTATGACTAGGAGAGCATGGTTATTAAGCCATGATGTCTTTCTTTAAAACCAGTTTTAAATCAAGGATCTTGTACTACTGCCACTTACACAGGGTTGCTCATAATTGCTCCATGCAATGCTTTGATTAATTAAATCACACTAGAGATTGTTTCTTAGTAACACACCTGGTACACTCTTTGTTGTTGGCGTTCATTAAAACGCTGTGTTTCACGCTGCTTTGCAGCATGAAAGGATATTAATCAGCTAAATTGCCATTAAGAGTCATATCAATATTTGCTACACACTGATTGTTTTTCTAAATCTTCAACAAAGGACATTTCACTGAAATCTCAGGTTGGTAACTAACCATATGACAGTAAAGTCAAATTAAAATGTTTTATTTTCTCTCTGGAAATAAAGCAAATCAAGCACATAAACTAAAAGGCAAGGACAGGGTGTAGAGGTTGGTGGTTTTTGGTCGGCTGCTTTAAGACAAGGAGTGGCATGTTGAATAAACTAAAATTAATGTGCAGAAAATCTTTTTTAAAAATAAGTAAATAGAAGCTCTCATTAATGTCTGTTCTGTTCCCTGAGCAGAAAAGTCTCCACTTTGTAATGCAACATTGGTAATTAGGTTCAGTTGCAGAGCCTGAGCTGAAAAAGTGCCCAGGGAATCAAATGTTACTTTTCATTATTAATGTGAATGAGAATATATTTCCAAATATTTCTCCTTCGTAGCAACAGTCTGTTTACATATGATCAGCAAACACCTTGATAAGTTGAAGGTGAAGCCAGTAAGAAGGCAAGTGGCTATATAACTAATGACTTTTGCTCTCTCTATGATTTGTTCTTAGATTTTTGCTTTCATATCCTACATACAAGCAAAAATTTATTCTGCAGGGCAGATACTTTTTCTGTGCTGTGTAGTTTTTTGTCAAAAATCACAATGTGCATCACCTAAGCTTTGACATAGTCAAATATAATATCTGGATCTAGATTTTGCTGCTTGACATGAGACATGCCTGCAGCAGGAAAGAGAAATCTGGGATTATACTTTCTACGCCAAGATGGCACACACCTCTAAAAATCAGGAGCATCCCAACAGAAAGTTGTTCCAAACCATTTTCTCCCACAAATCATAACACTTAAAGGAAGGGGGAACTCCCACTGGCCAATCTGTCTTCTAAAATATGGATTACCCAACAGTTGAGTGTTTTTGTAATCCAGAAATCTCTTTTACAGCACATTAAAGGATATTGCATCACACTAGAATGATGCATGTACATATAATTGCACAAGATAAAAAACCTGATTCCATGATTTCTTGGTTTGTGTCTCTCGGGGACTAAATTTTACTATGTTATATTTTCTCCTCTTCAGGTCTGTCTTGAGCATTACGTGCTGATCAACAGTGACACCAAGATCAATTTTATCCTTCCCCAAACAGCAGCAACTGTGTCTCCCCACAAGAGGTTCATGGTTGATCTCTGGACTGAAGTTTCCCTTAACACAGGCAGAGTCTTTTGTCTCCCTGCCATGAGATTTAAACATAGAATCACACATACTTGAGAGACACACTGCACACTACACTTGCCCTTAGCCAAGAGGCTGAGGCACACTAATGCCTTGCCTTCCTCCTCAGCAGCACCCAAAATGATCCAAAACTGATCATGCCCTCCAGGAGTGATCTTTTCTTTCAGAATCATAGCTTCTCACAGGTTTTTCCTGTTTTAGAGAAGACCTCTCTAGATGTCCTGAATTTTATTCTAGATAGATTATTACCTTTTAATTGTACTTTTTCAGAGCTGTTTAACCTTAAAGTTCTAAGGCTACAATTTTGTAAAACCCCATAACAAGTAATTGCAAGAAATATTATAACTAAATATAATTCTACAAAAACAAAAGGATGATAATTTGGCCCTGCCTTGCCAAGGGTGCCAAAACTCTCCATTTTCCCCAGCAGCAGCCCTGATTACCACCCTTCACAAAGCATTGTAACAATCATCTATTTTGTCTGTCTTTTCTTCAGCATGTGAGCCAAAAAAAAGTTTAGCTTGCAAAAATGTGTCATTATTTTGCTCTATGATTTCTATTTAGTTGTAAATCACCATAGTCTTGGAAAATGTATTCATTTGCTGATATTTTAATAAAAATGCATAAGCAGACAAAGCATCTTTATATAATAAAAAGAAAAAAATGTAGACACCATAGGAGTTTTATATAAATCTTGCAGAAAATGTGTATTTTTACAGCACTTGCTGCTTACTCCTTTCTTGCACACACCATTTTGTTCTACCTAGTTGTCTGCAAAAGAAGCATAGCCAGTAAGTGATGAAGCTTGATGATGCTTGAATTAAGGCTTGTAATTTCTCCTGCTGAAAAACGTGGTTGTGTCATTGACATTTATGAACCATAGTAAACACTGAAAATTTGCCCTGAAATTTAAATTAATTCTGAGAACTCCTGATACCTTTCCTGTGAAAATGTTTTTAAATATCTACAGACTCTCACCTTGGCAGCATTTTTATTCCTGCTTGGAAAAGTCCACAAAGCAACTGGTACAACAAACAAAAAACCAAAGCAAACAAACAAACAACCACACAATCACTTTGCTTTGTATAGATGGATATAAATTATTTTGTAATCACATGAGTTCCTTGGAGTGTGAGAGTGCCCAATTACAGCTAAGTAAACCTCTTTCATCAGGTAGAAGACTCAAGTTTTATTCATTAATTCTGATCTTTATCATGCCACATGCAGCAGCAGATGTTATTTGTGTTTGAGCTGGAGCTGGTGATGCTCCAGTCCTGTCTGCATGCACCTGCTCCATAAAACACCTATGATCCAATAATGGAACTCTCCAGAGTATTCTTTCCTTGGAGGAAACACTGACCATATGGTTACTGTAAATCCAGATTACCTGAGAGGAAGCCATACTGTAGAGCAGAGCAACAGAAGAATGACTACTCATTTCAAGCTCACCACCAGATTTTTCAGCTTTTCTCCTGGAGATTACCAGTAACAGATTTTAGTGGATCTCCTTCATGAGACCCATCAGCAGCAGACATGCAAGGAGGAGAGCCCCTGTTCTATGCAGAGTGATCCAGAGGAGTTACTCCAGGAGACATCCTGGCCCCTCTGCACCTCCTTGCCCAGGGAACATGAGGCCAGACTGGAAGTGGCACAGGGACAAGGACAGGGGGCCAGGAGGGGCTGCTTGGGCCTTGCATCCCCTGCACTGCTGCTCTGTCCTGTGTTTCCAGCAGGACCCAAGTTACAATGAGCAATGGCCCTCTGTAAAACTGGATAAATGCTCAGTGGTTATGACTCACATACACTAATCATTAATCCTATCTTCCTATCTTCAGCTAAAGATCTCCAGAATGAATTCAGGTATTCCATTCTCCAACCATTATTGATTATTTAGTATAAAGGAAATGGAGACAATAATGTCTACACATTAGTGATCAGAATTATCAGAAGTACCTAATTTTCAAAATTATGTAAACATCAGAAGCACAGACATCCAGCTGCCAGTCATTGGAAGCTCACAGGAATAAAGCAAACATCCTCAGATGCTCTTGGTGAGCTCACCTTAGCTCATTTTATAGTAGCATTTACAAAGCTGAACCTTTCTGAGCTCGTGAGCTCCTTCACTATTTCCATAATATTTTATGTCTAGTTTCATTTTTTACTGTCTTAACTAGTTAAAATATGGCACTAGAGATCTGTTAGATAATCTTAAGGTTCTGGACCAACTATGTTTAAAACCAAAATTTGAACCAAACCTGGGGAAATACAAAATGTCTTTAATCTTCATATATTTACAGCTCTGCACTGCTCAGGGCTGCTAATAGCTGTTATAAAGCTACAATGCCTTGCATTTATTGATGGGAACATTATTGCTTCTAGTCTTTTTTCTTATCTGCTGTATCGTGAATAAAATGAGTAAATCATAACCAGCCAAACCAAGGTTAAAAATCAGAAGATGCATTTTAATGAGATCCTGAAAAAAAAATTAAAACAACCTGCCATCTATGGAAAAGAGTTGTTAATTCATCGAATTTTGTGGATTCCATAAACTGATAAGCTCTGCAGCTCAGGCAACTCTGAAATTAAATTAGGTTTCAGAAATGAATATTTCATCTTTAAGATACTGTTGCTTGGAGACCTGGGAAAGAAAGGGTGATTTAACACAAAGACATGGGAGTTAGTTACATGTGGCATCGTTTTCCACTCCAACAGGCTCTGGAACATACCATAAAATGCCCAGAACAAAACACTATACCACAAATGTAAAAGAATGCATGTTGCACATATTTTATCTGACATCTCCCCGCTCCTCTTTAGCCTACTTTCAGCTCGAGCAGTTCATTTTAACACCATTTAAATAATAATGAAAAAAATAAGGCATAAAGGCAAAATTACAGAAGTTCTTCCAATCAAAGTTTTGTTAACTCTTCAGTGAAGTCTCTTTCCAAAAAGAAAAACCTAATCTTTTCTGTTCTTACCCTTCATTTTAGTTCTCATCTCAGACTTTTCTCATTGCTTCCAGAGCCCAGTTAAATCACATTGGCTCTGCTGTGTGTTCACTATACACAGATTACCATCTCTCAATCTCCATTGCCCCAAACTGCATTGTAATTAAAGAACCAAGGTGCAAGTTCAGGGTTTATAAGCATATCAGGAACAAACAAATAAATTTTCAGATTATCCAGATAAGTAAAAAACTGAACTTGTTTTTACTGTCATGGTGCAATATCATGGGGGAAAAAAGTGTGGAGAATCTTGCATTTGTTGGAAAGCTTCCCACTCGTGATCCTTACAAAGAAGTTGTAATTTTATTTGTGATTTGCAGGACGAAAGAGCTCCACTTTGAGCAGAAACAGACAAAAAGAGACAGACACTTTTCTGTGAATAATTTGTATCTCCTGTATAATATCCACCTTTTAAAAAAAGGGGGATCAAAGAGGAGGCCAAAAGAATTGCTGTTCTCTGCTGTACATCTGAATGTTAGGATAGGAGGTGGATAAGCTCTCTATTCACCAATTTGTGTCATCTTACAGGCTGGGTTTGATTATAGACTCAATCTTAGCTATACAACTACATCATCTAAAAAAGAAATTGAAGAAGTGGGGGCAGGAGGGAACAGCAAGCACATCTAAATTTAGAGTAGTGTGCTTCAGGACCCTTATGGAGATGAAAGTGAACATCTGCATTAATGGAAATATGTTGTTTCTATATTGCAAATGTAGTCAAGTGATCACAGAAAACAAGGCAGTCTCTTGGCATAAATGACAAACAGCAATTTTTTCCTGGCAGAAGGCAACTTAATTTTTGCAAAGTAAGATTTCAGCTGAACAGGATGTAGGGACCAATACTGATGTATGCATTTGTATACACATTAAAAAACTCATAGTACTTTTTTTGAATTGCTGCATAGAGGTTTCTTGAGGGAATATGGCCATTTCCTGCTTTGCTATTTCTCTCCCCACATTAGGGTCCAATTTCAGTTCTCTCAAAATGAGTCCTAAGCCAAATGTATTTATTGTTTATTGTTATACAATAAACAATATTATTTATTGTTGGTTAAGCTGCTTTATTCAGTTTCTGTACTCTATAGAGTAGGCATTATTCTTCCTTTCAGGCAGGAAAAATTTGAATTTTTTTAAAAATAGCTACAACAATTAGTTAAATAATGAGAATATTAGATATCATCAATGTCACTTCACACAAGAACAAAAGTCAAAATAAATGCAAATCACAGCAAAATTGTCATACCAGATTCCAATATCTTTGTCCAGGTGTTTCTTCTGTCATTTGGCACTCAAGGATTTAAAAATCTGCCATTTAAATTAAGGTTATGACCCATAGAGAATGTTTGTAAGCCAAGTTGAATTAAGCATCAATATACAATATTTAAATGTTAAAATTAAAAAATATTGATCTCCTATTGCTGGTCAAAGACACAGATGAACCCAAAGAAACCTTAAAATTAGTTGTAGTTTCATCCTAATTTGTGTATTCGTAGAACTCATGGCTGTTTCATATAACACACACACCAACTCTGTGTGGCTGAATCAGCACACAGACATCCAATATTTGTGTAGTTCATGAGAAATGTTGCTACTAACACACTATGGACTCGGTCCATTCTGTAGGTGTTATCTCAAAACACCAAACTATTGTGATATGCCAACAAAAGCAACTGAAGGCACAATTCTAGCATTAGACAGACTGTATTGAAACCAGCTGTCTCAGGGAGCCCAGATGGGATCTGTCAATGCTTCATTCCAATTCTTTTCTTCTACTGAAAACTGATAGGCAACCCCAGGCAAAAAATGACCCCACATAACTCTGCCCAGCCTCAGCTCTAATAAAGCTGTTAAACCAAAGTAGTAGTTTATCAGTTTCAAGTATCAGGGTAAATTGCAAATCAATACACATTTTTAATCATCATCTACAAGTTACAGCGAAAATAAATCCTGTGGCAATTCTATTTAATTTTCACTCCCTTTCTTCTTTGACTGTAATGTTTTCTACTAATCTGAACAGAATTTCATTATAAATAGAAACCTAGGCAAGAAAGTCTATTATTTGGGCTTCTGATATTCATCTCTTTGCCACAAACCATTGAAGCCACTAGGAATTACTGTAGTTAGTCAGTATTCAGCCTTGCTGTGATATCACCTTTGGGGATCACCAGCAGTGTAATGGGTTACAGCTCTCTTCCCTCTTACATGTCTTTATAATTGGAAATTCAACAGTGCCACTATTTCATAGTATAGTTTTACAGCCATACTTTTCTTACTTCTAGTAGATTATGAATGACATGCTGTTCATATTATTACATCCATACTAGCTTTAGCTCATAGATGCAGGTTACACATCTTATACACACAGAAATAACACACAGTTATTTCTGACTTGGACAAGTAATCTAAAAAGTTATGCACTTTTATTAGAATAAAAAATCCATCTTTATAAATTCTTTTCTTGAATCCCATTGGATTACATATTCCAAGTCAAACCAACCAGACCCAAAAGCAGAGATCACAGCCCTGCAGAAATCAATAGCAAAGCTCTCACCAATTTCAGCCAGACAGGTTCAGCATCTAGAACAACCCTTGTACATGAACTGTACACCTACTACTAAGCAGTGAAAGGTTTTTTGGGATTCAGGCCTGCCCCAAATCTGAAGGAGTCTTCAATGAGGCATAGAAAATTTGGTTTCAAAGTTGCTGCTTCTCTTCACTTATTTTTCTGGGATTTGAAACTGGGTCTGCCAGTGATCGGGGCTGTCCCACAGTAAGGTTCTGCTCTGTTTTGACTGGATCTTGAACATCCCTCTAAAGGTCCCAAAAGCTGTAGAAAAATCAGAACATATGATATAAAAGCACATCCCTTTTAATGCTAGTCTCTTGGTCCTCCAAGGTAGCAGTCTTGTTTGTCGGTTCTCCAGAAAATATTCACAATGAATACTGAGTGAATACTAATGCATGTTTTACTAGTGCCTTTCTGGCCCTGCAGATCACTATTGAGAAAATGGCCTAAGAACTGGTTATTTGCAGACAGAAAAATGGTTACACACTCCCCTCTGCCTCCCATTGCAGGCTGCTCATGGCCTTCAGTTCTCCAGCCACCTGGAATTACATGGGCCCCACATGGGACAGGCAAGCCACAACTCCTGTCGCTGCCTCCCCACACACACACCAGCCCAGGAGCTGAGCTGACCACTGGGCTGGGAACCCTGCCATGTCCAGCAACACTGCAGGATCATGGACATTCTTCCTGAACATAAGATTTTAATACAATATTCTAATTTCTTAGGACTGCATCATCATTTCATCTCTGCATTTCCTCCCAAACCTTCTCAGTCTTAAATTAAAAGGCTCCTCCCTCTCTGGTGGCAGAGGATTGCCTGCCACTGGCAGTTTCGAGGAATGGCTTTCTCACATCTCAGTAAATCTCAGAAACTAAAATTAATTCATAGAAACACCTGATGTGACTTAATGCAGCATGACTGATGAAACCCTGAATGCTGCAGTACAACCCAATATCTACTCTTCTGAAACAAATCTCTCCAGTCTGAAAGAGAGGGGGGAAAACCAGCACATTTGTTTCTCCTTACTTGTCCCTTTTCAGCTTCTCAGCACATTAGACTAATAACTACCAGGGCACCCAAATGGCAAACCATTATGTAAAATGTAGAATATGGTACTGGTATGGACTAGAAAGCTCTGTGTGTGTGTGTGTGTGTATGTGTGTGTGTTTGGGAGTGAATAGTGAGATGAAGGACTTTTTTGGGTGCTTTATTTTTTGTTGTTGGTGGGAGGATTGGTTGGGGTTTTTTGTTTTCTTTGTTAGTTTTGTTTTCAGTTGGGACAAACCTGCAGTACATGGACCACTCTTAATGTTTTGGGAGAATTCATGTTTTGAGTGAAGTCCAGGGTCATAATTTTTAAAGGGACATGGAACTTCCCCAAATGAAAAATATTTACCTTGAATAAGTTAGGCAAACAAAAATTCATGTTAAGGACTGAACTGATTTCTTAGACCTCCAATCTCCAAGACTAGGACAATAGGAAGCAATCACATCAGCTGCATTTCTGTGTACAGTGGGGTTCCACCTTTAGCTTTTCAGTAAAGCAATATATGGTATACAAATAATACAAAGTAAACTAATTGAAGGGGGAAATTTGAGAAAATTATTAAAATTCATGCATATTTCTGGACTAATCAAATACATGACTAACTAGCTATTAAAGTTGATTTGACATGGTTGATTTAGGGTTTAAAAGGCAGCGGGCACCTTGTGACACCAGCAGAAGTGTTGCATTGCAACTGAAGAGCAAGAATACTTACAGGGATTTACTCCTGTAACGAGATTTGCCTTCGATCTTGCAGATAAACAGGTTCTTCTGTTCACAAGTTGACAAACTCTGCTCAGTGTCTGTGAGGAGCAAACAGGAACATAGCACTGCAGCCTATTTCTGTGCCATAAAACATTTCCTTGCGTCTTTCCAAGTGACTGAGATATATTTTTATCTTCTGTCCCTCCTTTTCCCTCACCCCACCCCTTCCTTCAGGCTCTATACTGGTAACAGAGCAAGCCCAGCAAATTTATGTATTTGCTTTGTTTTTAACATTCAAACTCCCCTTTTCAACATCTTTTGAATTGGGGCTGTGTGAAGCCTGACAAAGTTGAAGTCCTAGATCAGCTTAGTGTGAAGGGATGCAAAGGTAAAGCTCAAACATACTTACAAAAGAATTGATGAAACTACTCATCTTTAGCTTAAAATTAGAGATTCAGGAGCCTTTTTATGCATCTAAAAGGAAGCTGGTACCTTCTTTTGGGGGCAGCATTTGGTGCCAGAAAGAAAATTTTCTTCCTTCCAAGTGTAATTGGGGGGAGGAAAGATGCACAAGGAAACATGGACTATTTTCTAACAGATGCTTTCACATGCTCAGTGTTTCCAGCTTTCAAGATAAACCTCTCGACTTTGCTTTGACATTAATTTCTGATAAATGCCTCAGGTTTACCTTGGCATTTAACAAAGCAGCAGGAGACCATTATCCTGTGACAACGCTCTATTCCACTGATACTATCTCTTAATTGGAGAAAATTTCTCTTCATCTGAAAATGTTTGGCAAGGTTCCCCATAAAAAACTACGGTATATCTAAGTTGTTAGCTTTAATAAGATAGGGAATAAAATACCCAGAGCAGATGTAAATCAAATCTTTCCTATCAAGTTGCAAAAAACAAGCCCATTGTTGCAGACACCACTGTGAACCCCAGCTTTTAATTATTTATACGAACTATTTACATGATAGGATACTTGAAGGATGGTCAGTGCTATAGATAATAACGTAGCTCATTTGTAAAACAGAGCAAGTGGGAACCAACGTAAATTGTCAGAACAGCAGAAATTATTTTAATTGCTTTTGCACATAAGTGACAACAGCAGCCTCACTGTCATAAACAGAAGATGACACACAACTTGGAGGAAAAAATAGAACTAAAACAGCTGACTTAGATTTGCAAGAGATTTATACTCTGGCTTCCAGATTCTGCCATTAATCTGCTTTGCATCCACTTGGTGCTCAGCTAAGAGCTTAATAACGTTCTTACCTCCACACTCGTCCCAGGCCCACGGAAACCAATTGCCCTCTTGGTGTGGATAAGTTCAGGGCCAGTGTGGGTGTCCCTGCCCATTCAGTGCTGCTGGGCTCTGGAGGGATGATGGAAGTCTTCATTCACAGATTTGATTGCACTGCCACCTCTCCCCTCCTGCTCAAATAGCTGATCCATATGTAAATGCAATAACCAATATAATACCTCGTACAATATTAACCTTCTGCTCAGTCCAGCCCAATATTTCACTGCCTCACTTCTGTATTTTGGAATCCCTTTGGGGTCAGGTAACATACATGGTCTTTTTCCACTGCTGTCATCTGCAGAACAGGAGCCCTTCATAGACAGCAGCTTGACAGACACTTGTGCTATTCAGGTCTGAGTCTTTCTGCTGCAGTTCATCATCATCTTATTCCACCTGCCTGAAATTTGATGCTGATGATGTTTTCTCAGATGTGCCTCATCTAAAAATGTCATAATCAAGCCCTTTCCCCCTACCACCCCCCAGAAAAAAAATCACTAACAAAAGTACTAAATAAGCAAACATCTTGGCATACTCCCCTAGTGACTCCCAACCACAAAAAATTCCATGTTGTTATCCCTTCCTTGTTCACCATTCATTTCTTCTACTAATCCCAATCTTCTCCAGGTTAACTAACCATTTCCCAAGGGGTAGTTTATCAAATGGGTTATTGAAGTCCAGAAAATTAGATCTACTGCTTCTCTATTGTCCAGATTATCATTTATCTTCAAGAGCAGCCTCTCTCATTCCATTAAGAAAATGTGATTTTATCAATGCTCTTAAGCAAATCAGGGCTTCCCATTTAAGTTCACTCTTCCACAGTGAAAAACAACACACTTCAAGAAGTATTGGTAAGACTTACATACCTGCTGATCAAGAATTGCATAAAGAGCTGCACCACAGGCTAGGCTGGATTTTGACTAAATATAATAAAATTTTACTCTTCATTTCTCAAAGTCCAAGCCAAATTTCAGTCTTGGAAAGAAAAGAAACAGAGCATGCCACAACAACCAATTGAATCATCAATAAAATTGATTCTTTTCCAATCTTACTCTCTCCTTTTTTTGGATGAACTTCACTTTTCCTTTTCCTCTGAACTTCACTTGGAGATAGAAAGATTTTTAATATACAAACATGCAATGGATCGTTGGGACCATATGCATAAATGTCCCAAGGAGAGCTGACCTTGACCCAAGGACAGTATTCTGTTGTGATGTGATGATACTTTTTGCTCATGCTGTGAGCCAAGTTGCACCAACTATCTACAGAAAACCAGCCTCTGATTCCCCAAATCGGCTTCATTTGTTGGGTTTGGATGAACGAGCAGGAAAAAGCTCTGCCATTCTCTCCCATTGCAGCAACAAGGCCCCTGCCCATCCCTTACTGTCATTGACTTCACTGCCCACGGGGAATGCTAAGGAGGAATGCAGGGCACTACAAAAGCTGCACAGCTGCGTGTGCACACTGCAGCTGCCCTCTTGTTCTGCAGGGGAAAGCAGCTCCATACATGGCCTCATGCAAAAGCAGTAACACTGATAATGTAGTAGGCTGCTCTGTTTCTTCTGATGGCAAGGACAAGTAGTATGCACATGGAAGTGAACACAGGAATGAGAACGTGGAATATACAGTGTCCTGGAACTACCTGTTACAGAGAATGCAGACCTTAAAGTAAGAGATCTGCCTGGATTAGGGACATTTTTAATTAGCCTGGTAAGTTCACATAGCCATCAAACTGCCCTGCACATATATTTGCTGCTCTTCCTTACCATCTACCCTTGGAGGGCTGGCTAAAAATTACCTTAGTAAAAAAAAGTGGTCAACCTTCTGTTGTCCTTTCCCATTTCCCCTCCATCCTTCAATCTCATCCTCTCTAAACAGAGCTCCCCCTTACAAACAGGATCATTAAAAAGCTTTGAGTCTGTTGTTCATGTGCTAGCTCAATGAATTAGGCTGTGAAACAGGGGAGAGATGATGAATATTCTGCTTCCTTTTGCTGCCCAATTCTCTTAGTATTACTCTGTTGGCCATACTTTATAATACAACATTTAGTAATATCCATAGCCTTCAGACTGTAAAATACTGTTAGCCTGAGAATGCCACGGATATGGTATTTTATAATGAATGAACTGTATTCACAGCCGGAGTCTCAAAAATACCATTTTTGTATTTCAGCGATATTTAACAATCTGTTTTATATTTCAACAATGTTAGAAATGCAAACTATGCTGTGCTTACAGGAATTAGCAAATTTTTTTGCAAGTTTGTTTTTGGTTGGTTTGGTTTTTGTTGTTTGGCTTTTTTTTTTTTTTTTTGAGGAGCTAGATTCTTTGAAGTCTTTAACCCCTAAAATACTTAATTCACTGTCAAGTTATAAGCATTTAAGTTTGTGGTATTACCAGTGCTGAGGAGCATAGCTTAAATATAAACAGTATAAATCCATGTTCCCACTGTAGGCATATTCAGCACAAACATCTTATCTAGACCAAAGTTTGTCGACTTAGCACATTGTACTTGATGCTGTGTGTCACCTGTCTCTTGTTTGTCTATAGATTAACACAAAAATGTCATTGCAAACTAAGTGAATAGGGCATAGACTAAGCACCTGCCACTTTTAAAACTCTTTAGAAGACTCTCTTGTTTATTTTGTAAGCATCCAGGGGTGCAGTTAAATAACTGCATTGAAACAAACAATACTGGTGATTATTAAGGAGGCTTTTCACATGAAAATTCACTTCAGAAAAAAAAAATGTTTTGCAGATGTAGAGAAGAAAACTGTATCACTAAGAACCACTCAAAATACTTTGGTGGACCAAAACACCTTTATTTTTCTCTTGGCGATCTGCCAAGTTCACTGTCGTTTGAAAAGAATTCTATAGCTGGAGGCTAAAGCAGAAACTGCAATGATTTAAAAGAGAATTGGCTACAGTAAGAATGATAAAGCACCATATCGTTAAAATGCAACTGGCATCTTAGCCTCCCTACAGCTCTTGAAAATGTGCTTACTCTTCAACTATTTACCAAGAAAGGAACAGAAACAATTGAAATCCCACAATATAGGAAAATGTTAAAGAACTTAGAAAAGAAGTACATTCAGAATAATTTGCTGGTAGGATGGTTAAAATAACGATGCATTATACATGACCAAATTGCAAAGAAAAGCATATAGAAATGCATAGCTGAATTTAGTTCTATATTCATTTATCTCAATTAAACATATAGCAAGTGAATTAATAATGAAGGTCCACTTACATTTAGAAAATTAAATCTTTACTTGCAGCTTGCGGATTAAACATTTAAATGTTGTAGGACTGATAATATTTACATTTTAATGCTTGGAGAATCATCAACTGCTTTCTAAACTGCTTGGGAAATTAGATTTAGAAAGTCATTGCATCAAAGCCTTGTGTAGTAGTCTTCTCTGCAAAGCTGTTTTGCACGACTAAGACTGTGATAGAAAATAGCTATAGTTTCACAGCGAGGGAAGAGTTCAGAAAGGCCTTCAGCAGTTTCAGATAACAGAATTTGTTATTCAGATGTTGCTTACTCTAACAAGATAATAATATGCAGGCGTGAGTCAGAAAACTGCGCAACTGTGTTTGCAGGTTCACAGGGAAGAATTTATTTACAGTTAGATGTTTAACTTGCAAACTCTGTTGGTAAGATTTCTCTCACAAAATTCAGTTTGACAGATTTCATTTGTTCGAGAGCTGTGTCCAGTTTTACAATTAAATGGAGCTGCTTCACTCAGCATTTATAAATGACATCAGATGCCATAGCAACATGATTACAAGTTTCCATCAATTTGTAGAGCTGAGTAAATAATTATCAGTGAATAATTAACTAAACTAAATTAGCCTCTTTCTCTGCTTCCAGCATGTCCTCAAGCAGATTGTATTTTCTCAAATGTATTCCTTATTTAAACCACATGGAAACACTCCAGACCCCACAGAACCACATCTTCAATATGCTGTAAGTCTATATGAGGTAGATGACTAGCTAAAAGACATATACAGGACTTCCCATGGGAAGGGCCAACCAAACAGAGTCAGGAGCAGGAAAACAAACAAACAAAAGACAGCTGAAGAGGGCATTGTGATCCATATATTTAAGTACTTCTACATTTTCTTTTCTTCGGGTCTAAATATAAAGGCATCCTATACCCAAACAACACTTAACTATAAAAAATTGGAAGTCACCAAACAATATTTTCAGAGAAGGCTCCTAGCAAGAGTCTCATGTCCAATGGGATAACAGCAGCACCTAGGTGTTTAAATTAAAACCCCCTATCCTAATAGAAAGTACATATCATAATTCTTGCCAGATCTGGCAAGAATGCTCCCCCGAATCAACCAGACCGTATTTCTAATACTAGAGGCCCAAAAAGCTATCATTTTCTTTGGCGTAGTGCTAAGGAGAAGCCTAGCTGGTAGTAAAATATTGGTCATCTCACAAATCCAAGACCAGAAAAACTTTACAGAAACAGTCTTGCAGGACAGGAAGAGGTTGAAAGTTTTAGACCTGTAAACTGCATTAGCCAGTTCTTTTTTTTTAATAAACATTTCACTTGGGATCTAGAAGGCACAGAGACAGCACAGAAGACAGACAAGAGGCCTTGCCTTTCTTTACAAGAAATGCACTAGTCACAGAGTGAAGACAAAAAAAGTCAGGAGCAGGTTTTCCTTCCCTGTCCTTGTTAGAAGAAAAATATTCAGGAAAGCTTTCTTGACAGGGAAAAAGAGATAAAGGTAAAGCTACACAAAATAAAAGTGTTACAAATTCTTAAGTTTAAGTAAAGTTATTATAGGATGTAATAGTGATTGTGAGTATGAATTAGCTCAAAAGGGTGTAAACACTGTAGTCAGGACAAATGTCATCATTAAGCCTGGCAAATCCAAGAACAAGGTTTAGCTTTTCACATCATTTGCATTGCAGACCTATGTGTCTCACTGAATCTGTTTCCACTGAAGCTGAGTGACTGCTGGGGAACCTTTCTCAGCTGAAACAGAAGAGTTGCACTCTGCAATTGAAAGGAAACAGTTCACAGTTTTGCTGGGAAACAATCCTTGACCATGTTTCAGCTGGGAATGCATTTGGTGTCTCTCCTACTCATGTCTTCTAGGCTGGTTAGAAAGCAAAAATCCACAAAATCTTTGTGTACCTGGATTGAACTCAGTACCATGTGAAGCTTTCCATTAAAAGTGGAGGGGTTTTGTGATGGGGATTTTAATTTTTGTTTTTAATTTTATTTTAAAAGTGGCCACCCTGGAGAGTAACAAACAGCACAATGTGTAAAGCCTAGAACAAGTTAGCTAAAACTATGGTAGGTACATTCCAGTGGTACCCAGTGAGCCTCATCTAAAGGACTCCTAGCCCTTTCTTGTGCTGGGTGCACTAATTGCCATGCCATCAAAGAGATCCCAGTGCAGCTTCCTCTGCCAAAACATTGCCTCACACTCTTTCGCAGACATGCTCTACCACAGCCACTAGGAAATAGGGAAGTGCTGTGATTCCCAATTTGCATAACTGAGACAGGGACTGACCAACTTCTGTGAGGGCAGAAGTAGCTCTTGGCAAAAGCAAGGCTATATATCTACATTTCTGAAGACCTGATTTGGTCCCCAAGAAGCATATTTTTCTTTTTAAACCCTCCAATTTCTTTTTTAATGGAAAAATGCCAATATCAGACTGTAAACAGACTTGGTTTCACAGATTTCCTGTATCTCTGTCTGGAATCCAATACCAAACTGAGTATATATTGATATGTATGAAAAATATGAAGATGAGGTGATAAAACATCCACTCTGATTTAATTAGTTTTTTTAGCCATTTCTGAAAAAAAAGAAATAAAAATGCTGAAACCTTGAGTCAGCTGCTAATGTTATTAAAATAATTCATCTTCCAAGAGACTTTTAAGCCACTAATGGTGCTAAATTCACTTCTCTGTGTTCTGACAGGAAAAAAATGGAAATGGCAGCCTTCTCCCACTATCAGCATTATCCCAAAAGGTACCTCTAGGCTTGATTTTCTTACCTAAAGACCCCTTCACATTTCTGACTACACAGGTTTGTAGAGCAGGTTGAAGGGCAGTGGACAGTCAGCAGAGATTGCAAAATGTTTTGCCAATAATACTTCACCTTCTCTATAAGCCTGGCTTCTGCCATCTGATTGTTTTCATGTTGCCTGGCAGACAAACCTGAATGAATATTAGCTCTCTCTCATTCAGGATAAGACAGCAGCCATGTGCCAGATGAGACAGGTAAAGCATGCAAAGGTGCCAACAGCCCTTTCAGCATCTTTGAACAATGTCTGCAATCCACTGTGACTCCTGCAGCAAACTGGGATGTTCCCTCTACCTGTACCTGGATCAAATACTGTAGCCAGCTTTCCTCTAACAAATAAACCCCATAATAAACCTTTTCTTTTTTTTTAAACATATATCACCTGGGGACTTTCTCCACAGGCCTGCACCTGGAGCTAGCCCCAGGGCACATGTACACAGCTTGGGAGTGGATCAAGGCAGTACTAACCTGCCTTCTCAAGTATCTGTGCTCTTCCTATTTTTTTTTTTTTTCTGTGGACAAATGAATCAAAACACTTTTCATGTGTCCTAGCAACCTGGAAACCAGATAGCAGAGAGATCTTTGTCTTTGTAACAAACCAAGATCCGCACTGAAACGCTGTCTTGCTGCTGCTCCAGAAGCACAAGCACTGTCCTGCTTATGGTGCAGAGCTACATCTGGCAGCCTTTTCTATCAAAGCAGTGCTCACAGCTCAGCCACCCAGCAAAAAACATTGCCAGGGAAAGATACACTTACTCACATATTATTTATTCATCCTTGTTTTTCCCTTCCCTGCACCCCATGCCAAAAAGCTACATTTGCATGTAATGTCTCTTTATGCTGTCATGGTTTAATGCCTTGTTACTACAGCAATTAGATATTGAACAGAAAACAGTGAGCAAATATAAGTACAACAGTTAAATATGTTACAGGTGTTAATGGTGTCTTTCACCAAAATAAAACTCTATGCTATTTAAGTTCTGACACGTTTCAGAACATAGTTATCACAGTGGACATCACAAGCCCTTTTTCTTTAATCATGAAGCATGATTCAGGATAAGCACATGATTCAGAAGATTTCAGGTTTTTAGGTCTGATACATATTTAGTTTCTGAGGAAAGAAGACCTGATTTCAGCTGATATGAGCTACAGTCAATTCCCCAATTTGACTGGGCTTTGGATTGAGTCATCTTCCTCTGTACAAGAAGAAAACAAGAATTGGTTTCTCAAAAGAGTGATGACTCTGGACTAGCAGGATCATGTAATACCCAAATAAATATTTGTTATTCTTGTCAAAAGGACCACCAGAGACAAGACCAAAGAGCTACTGGGCTCATGGTAGAACACAGAAATCAGAATTACAAAAGAGTTCATGGTAAAAAGCACATAAGGAAAAAAATCTTAGCTTCCTACAGTCCTCAAATGGGAAGCTACAGGACAGATATTTTGGGGGAAAGTTCTCTTTATACATCCGTAACCTTGAGACCTTAACCACGTGTTGGGATCTCAGTTGTTTACATTATTATGTGCATCTCTGTAAATTTTGTGTGCAAACACATCACCAAGAAAAGTCTGCAGTCATCGATAATATGAATTAGCAAAAAAGGTATAATAATTTTACATTTCACTGCAATAGATGATGATCAGAGCCTGATAGGGACAGAAATACCTCATGGCATCAGAAATGATCATTCTGATATTACCTGGTCTATTTACAAGTAGCCCCTGTAAAAAGGTCAGTGATATGAAGTTAGAGGTGTGATAGGTTAAACTGATATTTTAATTTTGTGTGCCCTACAATAAATATTAAGGATCATTTCAAAATGTAAGATAAGTTCCAGAATATTTTATCTTTTTAGGTGTCTATAGGGAATACAGCTATGATAAATCTAACTGGATTTTACCACAGCTCCTCATAGCAAGCCTGAAACCAGTGATAAAAAAGTACATTCTACAAAGACAGCTTAACTGTGAGCATATTGGCCAGTATAACATCTGAAATCTAAATGTGTCATTGTAGATTGAGTCATTTTATAACTCCACTTAGGTGTTAAAAAACAGTGCACACAAACACACAACTGTGGGAACTGGAGGCAGGTGGTGGGCAGAGAGAAGCAAAGCAGCATCACTCAGAATGATTCAGAAACAGAACCTGACCTCTGCATTCACCCCTCCCTGGCATCAGAAAAAAACAGTAGATGGGACAGGTTAGGAAGATGCCTTTATCATCCTTACACATATGAAAATATTGGAAAATAATTTTCTGTCATCTGGAAGCATTATAAAAACACATGTAGAAAACCAAAGAGATAATAATAGGCCTTTGTAACCTGTTAAGCACGTATTTTATGAGTTTTAATCAGTCATGAGAGAAATGAAACTGCTGTCTAGAAAACAGAGTCAGGAATATATGGCTGACACAGACTTTCTGAACAATGTTTGACAAGTCCCTTAACCTTTCTCAGTCTTAATTTACCCATTCCTGAAGTGGGGCCAGTGATATTTAGCTGCCTAACAGGGGTTATAACCTGCAATAACAGGCTAATTTGATACTCATTAAGGATTCCAAGATCTGTGATTGGTAGATGCTAAGGTTTTACCGGAATCTATTAAGTCTTTCCCTCCAAGTCCTTCTCTTACTGGAAGAGATGACCAAAATAAAAACCCACCAAGAGATACTGCTGTATTTCCTAAGCAGAAGAAGTGTAGTTCCTGGGATGAGCTCTACAGGACATCAGGACAAAGACACTGCTGAAGCCCCCTTCCATTTCCATCCCACTTTTCAGGGCACATTAAGTTTTCTTTACATAATTCCACAAGGCATTTTCCTTACTCACTAGACCAACATGGTTCAGTAGACAAATGCAGTTTGTCATTTCTACAGGACTCTTGTTTATATCCTTTGGAAAAAATTGTTCTAGTCCTCTTTGGTGCAAGTTATTTTTTCCCCTACCCTTTTGACTTTCAGTGTACAGGAAGAGCTACAAGACTCCTAGGAATGAAGCTTAAAGCCCTCTTAACTCCTCAGGATCTCAAAAAGAAGACCAGTTCACATACCCATATACTCCTTAACCTTGTGAGCATCTCACAATGACAACTACATTTGCCTCATAATCAAGAAGTATCAGTATTCAATTCTAAAAACAGCCCTTACCAGCTCTTTGGGGTGCAGGACTCTGGACAATAGGAAAAACATTACATGACAGAACTGGAACCAGAGTTATGCTGTCTGAAGTGGCTCGTTCTCAGCCAGAGAGCATCCTCCCTCCCAGTGCCCTGCCTTGCTGGGATTATTTAACTCCTTTTCTCAACTTGAGCTCCAGCTGCTCCCGCTTCGGATTTTGACAAAGTCTGTCCTGGGGAGAGGATTATGCATTCTATAGTCAGCTGTTTGATATTTATTTGTTGAGACACTTGATGCCACGAAGTTGAAGACTCCCTTATAACAGGGTCTGGGCACACTCAAAGGTAGCCTGGAAGAGCACTTCCTCAAAGATCCCACAGGCTTTTCACTTCTACACCTCAGTTTAAATAATGTCTTCTTATTTGGCTGGTCTGGCTCCTTTCCATGATTCCATTTCTAATCTTTTGGGGTTTAAAGAAAACCACTAGACCAAACTGTGAAACTAATTCTCACCTTTTTCAGTTCTTTCTGGTGGACATCCACAATGATTTCCATGATCTCTGCATAACTAGGCCATGAAGCTTGAGGGGAAGGCTTGGAAAAATCTACACACGTCTAGATATCTCAGTGTAGCTTTTGAGGGGTTAATGGGGTCACCACTAAAGAATCCATTCATCATTCTTTTTCTCCACTCACTTATGCTAGAACGAAGCAAGGGTAGCACCACTACATGTATTTAGTACCACTGTGTGCTGTAAAATATTGCTACCTAAATTTTTTTTTCTGGAAGAAACAAAGACAGCAAAAATTCACTGGAGAAAGGAATACAGTCTGATTCTACTGAGTCAGATGAAGATCAAAATATAAAGCAATATAGTTCAGTTGTTATAGCTAAATAAATATATAAAACATTTATTTATTTATTTATTTATTTAACAACGACAAAGATTCTGAACCTCTGTTCTGCCACTGGAGTTTTGTTTCCTGTTGTATTCATACAATATTCCTGGAATCAGCACAAAATCTGTTCAAACATCACTGTAGCGCTCAGAAAACTTCTGTCACCAGTGTACCCAAGCAGCAAATGCATTTTTGATGCTATGCAGAAATACATGACTTGATAGAAGAGATCAAGATGCAGCCCAAAGTGTTAAAAAAAATCAGAGAACAACATTTCAGCAGATGAAGATGCACTCCATTTTTTCTTTTTTTCTCTTTCAAGCTTCCTTAGCTCAAGACACATATTCCAGATATATATATGATGTATATGTAATGCAGAGTAGTTAATACAGGTGGAGAGAGGTTGACATGGCACTTATCTCAATGGATACTGGGATTCCAGGATACCTATTGCACTCTAGCTGATAGGAGCTTCAGAAGCTGTGAGTCAAAACTGACTTCACAAAACCACAACAGCGCTTTTCACCTTTGCCAAGAGACATTGTGCGAGTCAGTTTACAGTTCTGTGCCAAGGGCATCTCATCCAGACTTTTCTATTTCAGCTGAAAGAAAACCCACTATCTGATAAACTAACATGATGAATGTTCCAAGGACTGCACAACTAAGCAGAAAACCCAAGAGCTTCAGAACTTTCCTGATCTTTAAATTCCCCACAATGTAAAATACATTTTTGCAAGTCTTACTTATGTGTATATACACACACACACATTACCCTGCCTACTATGCTCTGAAAATACTGAATATTCAGAACATGAGTTCTATATTAGTCAATGTTAAATGCTATCAAGGAAAAACTGACATCCCTGTTAAGAAACAAACAAAACCCCCAGCACTGCACAAATTTATTTGTAAGGCATGATCTTAAACATGCTATTATAAAGACAGCCTTTCAACTATTCATTAACTTCCATAAAACATATTACTCCTTCAGAAACTGTCCAATATGGCAAGGAAGCCTTATATCATCTATTCATTTGTCCTCATTTTTCCAGCAATAAAAGAGCATCACATTTTATTGTCATAAATACTGTACAAATATATTGACACTACAAAGCACAAACAACTCAGATCCTGTGTGCTTTTTTCACTGAAGGCAAATAGAGTCCACTATCAGTCACTCATCTGAAGAGCAAGGAAGATTATAAACTGATGCATTTTTTTTAAAATCAAGCTTTTGATGTGAAACTATTTTAAGATCTCCTGAGCACCTCCCCTCTGCCTTCCTTTGAAGGATAGTATGAAGCACATACAATTCAAGCATCATTACTTCTACACTCACATGCTTTGGACAAAGGAAAAAGTCTCTTTGACAAAATAGACGAGTCACTGGTTGGCAAAATATGAGTGATACACTAACCAAATCAAGGATTCAACCCCTGAGTTGGATTATAATCTCTCTTCCATTCATTTCAGACACTGTTTTGTGGGAGTAGCCTTCCCCGTGGAGGGACCTCCTGAGCCCCCAGACTCCTCCCCCTGGTGGGCTGGATCAGCTCCTAAAGATCCCGCCCCAGAACTTGCCAGTATAGTTTAGGTTTCTGCAAAATCATAGTGATTTGCNCTGTTTTAAAATCAAGTTCTGTTTCAGTATGCCATGACCTTCTTGCACGTTAATAATTACAGTACCTCTAGTAGCAATAAAGGGTGAACCACCAAAGATCTGTAGCTGCAGCCCTGTTCAGATAAGAATTAAAATTTGACATTTCTAGTCAGCAAGTCTCAATTTCCAGAAAACTTCTAGTTGGCTAGAAGTACTGTGATACACAGACTTTCTTCAGCATTTTAAAAATTTTATGTTTTCATGGTACATGGGAAGTGGATGATGTTTTTTACCTAAAATTAAAAAAAAAAGAAAAAAAAAAGGAGACATTGAACTTGAACTAGGCTTTTATAAATTAAAAGGAAAAGAAATGATCTTATGCTTGTTACAAAAAAATTTTAAAAAAGACAAGGCGGCTCCACTGGGCTTCCATTAATTTGAACCAACTCACCAAGGCCTTCTTTAAATTTTGAGTTATATCATGTTCCTTCAGAAGTCAACCAGGAAAATCAAGCACAGAGTCTTGGAACTGACACAGACTGTAAGACTTCCACACAAGAGGGGGGAAAAACCCCCAAAAATATGACAAAGCAAAAAGAATAAACCACAGCTACAGCCTGGATAAGAACAGACTTAGATGAACACATAGAAAAATAAAAAAAAGAACAATGACTGAGAGTAAAATTTGCCATGTACTCATAAGAATAATATATCCAATTTTGCAAGCCAAAAACTTTATTCTGTGGGGGAAATCATTTTGTTTATAGACTTAGGAGAATGTAAGGCTTGTAAAGGGGTAAGACCATTTTTTTCTAAATCAGAACGAAAAGTGCAAAACAAGGAATAGTATCCAATAGATTAAGTATTAAGCACACAAATCTTCCTGAAAGCAGGCAGAAAATCTGCCAAGTTTTTTCTTATGCATATTGAATCAAAATTCAGCATAATCCAGCCTAGAAAGAAAAGCATTACAGGGAGCAATATAACTTCATAGTGAAAGACTTGTGTTCACAGTAAAATGTGACAGTTTTAGATCAAATGCCACCTCTCCCTACAACATGCTTAGAGGTGATCTCAGCCCCTTGTTTTTTATTCTTTCTCTATAACTCACTAGTGCCAATTAAAGAACTTAGAGACTTTAATTTGTGTTTCTTTTTCAAGTGCTAGTTATAACAATGTAAAAAGGGTGTATACAACTGTATTTCCAACTTCATACTAATTGACATCTAGTTTGCACTAGTACAAGAACTCTAACATGATTCAGAAAAATACTGATTTATGGTTATGATCTTCTGGTAGTCAGAGAAAACCTGAAGATTGTGGTTACAAATAAGAAATGTAAGTTGTCTCAAAGTTACAGACTAAGTATTAAATTCAGTTTTCCTTGGAAGTGGTCAGGATTTTTCTTCCTCCACAACATCAGGAGAAGAGACTTTTCTACGTTAACCATCAGTAGGTGCAATAATTCCACTTGTTAACTTCCATTAGAACAGCAGAAGTGAAGAAACATTGAATAAATTACTTGTAGTTTAGTTAATGAAGTAGAGAGAGATAAAACAAATCCAAAAGTCATCTCTTCTTAACTCCAAATTAATCAATGCAATTGATTATGGAACTATATTACTGACTTCCTTCTATGACATGGCTAAACGTCACCACCAAGCCCTAATAGATGGGAAAAAAAGTTGTATTGTGGTAGGTGTGCCTTACAAAAATAAAACTTCTCCATTCAGTGCAGAATAAGCCCAGTTTCCAAACCCATGCTAAGCTGAACCTTTTGAGCTGCAGTAAAGCAATGGTATCTACACCACAATTAAAAAGCTTTTTAACCTTTTATTGCTTGTTTTTGTCCAAGTCTTTGTCAATTAAGCATGTGTATGGAGGGCTGGAAGAAAGATGTAATGAAATGTGGTCAATCACTTTCTTCTTCCTTTGAATGTGTTCAATATACAAAATGTGGAAAATCACTCTTTGAAATTAACCTATTCCCCTGCAATCAAATGTTAGGTTACATTTAACAAATGACCCTTTTCTCTTAGGAGAGAAATCAATATTCATGGTTTCCTCTCCTGCCCTCTGCGACTACTGCCAGAAATCCCTTTTTATAAAAAACTGCAGAAACAGACATTTACTTAAAAATCTCTAATTCATGTACTTTATTTCTTCCTTGCCGTGGCTCTTCCCCTCTTCCCCAGCTCAAATGCTTGTCTAAGTCAAGGTAGATAATTCTTTTTCGAAGCAAAGAGGGCAGTATGTGCCAGGGCCCCTTGGCCCTCAGGCTTGCTTTCCTGGACAGAGCAGGACCTGTGAAACTGCTCCTGCCTGTTCTCAGAGAAAGGGCCTGGCTCCATCTGGACAGGGGGTGTCCCCAGCCAGCCCTTGCACATGGCATCAGCACCAGCTTGGTGACTGTCCTGCCTGGGACACCTCACACTGACACACAACAAACGAGAGCAAAGGAGAAGCATCACTTACGAACCACGGCCTGGCGAAGATGCAGAGCCTGGTGCCATCATCCTGGCTTTGAGAGGACCCTTGTGCTCAGGATCCAGGGCCAAATCCCACCCCAAAACCTCCAAGTGAGCTGATGCCAGGGCTGTGGGGCCACAGGGCTGTGTGCAGGCCATCAGCAGTGGCATGGCCCTGTGCTGTGCACTCACCGGGATGAGGGAAGGGCTGGGAGGATGCCCTGTCCTCCCTCCAGTCATGGACAACTAAAGAGAGCTTGCTCATGGGCCCAGAGCCCTCCTGGCACCACAGACAGGACACTGTCCCTGTGGCAGGACACTGTCCCTGTGGCAGGACTCCCCTGCTGTCCCTCCTGGCACCACAGACAGGACACAGTCCCTGTGGCAGGACTCCCCTGCTGTCCCTCACAGAATCACAGACAGGACATTGTCCCTGTGGCAGGACTCCCCTGCTGTCCCCACCACAGACAGGACACTGTCCCTGTGGCAGGACTCCCCTGTGCTGCCACGGCTCCCCCGGGCTGGCCAGAGTCTCCCCACAGTGAACAAGCAGCATCCACCAGCTGGCAGTGGCTCCTTCTCATGGTGCTCCCATGGCCTGACACTCATCCACTCTCAGTCTGAGTCCAGCAACATCTGAGTCTGCCCCATGACAAAATAACAGAGGACAACTCAAAATTAGAGCAGTCCCACAGCACATTGAAAAAATCCCCTTTTTCTCTCAGGGAGAGGTATGCCCAGCATGGCACGTGCAGCCCAAATGCCAGCATGTCAGGGCTTTACTTTGGAAAACAAGGTCATGGTTTTCCTCTTAGTTCCTGCCTGGATTTATCTTGTTTTCAGCCAGCAGGCTGAGCCGTGCTCTCAGATGTGGAGATTTATCCTGTTAGCCATTGTAGCTGGATATGTTCCATTCTTTCCATTAAGTCCATTTACATAAGAGTGCATTAACGTACTTCCAGGTGTGCTGAGCACCAAAATCCAGCTATTTGTGGATTTCCATCCAATGTTTTTGTAAAGCTTGCCTGCAAACCTGAGTTGGAGTGAGCTGTCTGGTTTTATTAAAATTCACATGTATCTTACTGGAAATGACTGCACGACCAGCACACCTCTGAGGGTCTCTTGCAGCAAACAGAGCACAGAGAGGGTTTGGGGTTTTTTTTCTCCTGCCATTTATAACTCCTTGCAATAAGCTTCTGTTTAGGGGCCAGCAAACTGAACATTGCTGTTTGGAAAGTTTTAGTTTCTGTAGTTGCTCTAGACTGCTTAACCCACAAAAAGAAATACAAATACACACCTAATAGTTCACTACAGTGTAAGTACATTGCCATCACTGGTGTATCTTTGAGTACTGGAAGTGAAATTGCCACAGAAAGGTGAATAGTAGCCACATGAGACTTCTGTTTAACAACTGTGCAAAATAACAGCAACAATAATATGCAACGAAATCAGGGCATATTTTTTCCTTTAAATGACATGCTGTTTATAGCAAAACAAAATAAATATATCAATCAGTGGAAACAATTAGAAAGTAATAATAAACAATAAATTGGGTTTATGAAAAAGCCAGAAATTCACAGGATACATACCTGGGTACAAGACTCAAACAATTCTGCCCATTTGAAAATAAGAAACCACCTGCATGTGTTGTATATGCTCTATGAATTACAAAGATAGAGCTATTAGCATGGTTTATAGGCTATGCACCGCACTATTCTTTATCAAAAAATGCTAATTTAGTGTCTCAGCTAGTCCGCAGATGCTTTATTGTATCATGATCATTTAGATTCCACTTTTCTCATGCCACAGTCAGATATTGTGAAAAATCAAGTTCCATTTACAGCATCCATTGTTATCTCACAAAGTAGCACTTCATGCTACTATTGATGTGTTACAGACTGTTAACAGTAATTTAGTTTTAAATGCCAGTGCATGCCAAGTGTTCTGGATATGAATATTAACAGGATGAAGTTATGCAGGTGTAGAAATTTAAAAGAGAAGGAAAAGAACTCCACACCACCACCCACACCACAACCCACAATGGAAATGACTGCCAGCTCTTTGAGGGAGGACACAGAGCATGGGACTTCTCTCTTTGCATTTTAGCTGTGTGAAGTTAGTTATTTCCCTCACTCATCAGTGCAAACATCCTCCTCCAGGGATGTCTGAAGACTGGTGCTAATAACCCAGAGGTATTTATACCTCTGCACTGAATAGAGAGAGAAATTAAAGAATAATTTTTGTAGTTGTGTGTCTTAGAGGTGGTAAAGAACATAGCAATGGTATATTAGTTATCCTCACAGCTACACATGGTGCTTTACAGGCCAAGGCATTCCAAAACCAGTATATGAGGTCTGAAGCATGATGAGAGCTCTGCCTACCAAACTAGGAATTTTCTCATTCCTGGAGTACCTTCTTCTGTGTCATCTTCCACTTAGCTTGTTGTAACTCTTTGTCAGGTGCTTTTTGTTGACATCCTAACTAAATGATTTCATTATTCAAATATGTAAGCAGATGATGATAATTGGTGAACAAAAAAAAAAAAAACCAATATCAAGTTAAGTAGACTCCCAGAGCTCTCGGGGGGATGAGTGGTCCCACTTAACATGTATTGTATTAATAAACAAATACCAACTGACTAAAGAATACAGAGAAGGAGTGAAGTTCAGATTCTGATGAATGCCTTACTCCTACAAACCCTGCTATTCCCAGTTCTTCCCTGCATGTTTGAAACTCAGATGAACTAAGAATTGTTCCAGCTAAATTAGGCCAGTCCTAAGAACTGGACAAGAAATTGGTTAACTTTATAAATACCCAGCAAACCTAATTAATTCAGATGGATAATAAAGAATAGATGATGCAAAAAAAAAAGATGGTCTCTTTTTCATATCTTTCCCTGTTCCTTCTCTCTAGTCCTTTTTCTGTAAAAGCTGCTCTAAGTGGGGTTTTAGTAGAGCCAGATTTCCCTAGTGGAATTGCAAGAGGATTCAATATTTGGCCTACCCCCCTTTTTTTAGGGACAAAAAAGTGGGAGGTTGTTTTTATTAAACTGAAAAGCCCTTTTGAGAGACTGCCAGAAATGAAATGGTTACTGTACATTGAAATAGTTCTTCACCTTTTTGTTCAATGTGAAAAGCAAAAAAAATGATGCAAATATGAAGCAATGTGTCAGTTCTGCTAAATAAAAATGTGCACAGTAAAACTAAATCACATATATTGAAGTGTTATTTTGGTTTTATGGAAATGTAATCTGTGTTATGACATTTGCATTTCATATAACTGCTACAGATAACTAATCTTCCAATGCATTGCATACCATTTTGTCACCAAAAAAAAAAAAAAAGTAATACTGTATCATCTGTTTCCACCTGTACACTAGAATATTCCATGACAAATGTATCAACATCAATTGTATAAATTCACTCCTGAGCCAATGAAAAGTACGGATACATTTAATAGAAAGATTTCTTTTACCCTTAAACTCTACACAGCTATTAGAAGATATCATAGCTTGGTAGCAAAGAAAAAATTACAACTTCAAACAACACAATATATGGATGTTTGTATGCCTTCTAAGACTTCTGAATTTTGAGTGAAAATTAAATACATCAATACAGACTCCAATACAGAACCTTAGTTGGAACCTAATGAAATTGCATGTTTCCCGTTCCATGCCCAAAGTTATAGTTTTCAGCTCTAAGACAGTTTATGTTATGCTACATATTACAAAAAAGTGATACTTAAATACAAGAGAAAATACTAAGTATATTTAAAATTCATTATCCTTTCATTTTCCTTTCTGTGTCCCTTGCTTTTGTTTTCACGTTTTCCTTTTGATTATCTTTGCTCACCTAAGTCATTATCCAACCTCTCCAAAGTTCCAATTCTCAACAAATGCCTTTAGAGGAAGTTTTCACAAAGGGGTCACACATGCTTTAGCCCTGATTAAGCCCCAGTTTCACAACACTAGTAAAAACAAAAAGCCTTTAATTTCCCCATTTTGGGAACCAGTCAGAACCAAGGGAACCCCATGGGAATAGAGTTCAAGAGTAAGCCTTGGGATTTAACTCCCAACCGTTGGAATCCCTAAGACACAAAGAGCAGGACTACTTGCAGTAAAAAAACAATATGCTCTGGTCAAGTGCAGTGCCAGGCACCAGTAGATGAGACACAGAGCTGCAGGTAATTCATTGACTTAGCACCAGACTTTTCATTGACTTTCAATGAGACTTGTTCTCTTCAGCTATCGAGGGACATTTCAAATAGCTGAATCTATGCCCAAGATACAGAATGACCTAACTTCCTGAAAATTGCATAACTTATTGAAAATCAAACTAGCAAATGTGGGGTCATTTGATTAATTCTTGGTGTAATTAAGGAAGATCAGCATTAAGCGTGTTCCTTTACTTGGGAAAATCATGCTTTCATATCTGCTGTGAAAGCCAATGCAAAAAAACATGTCTGTTCACTTGAATGTAGCTTTCTGCAGTAACATAGCTATATTTAGGATTCTTTTGTGTACTGAGTTAGAAGGAGTAGCACCTTTTTAAGCTCAGATGTGTAAATGTCCCCATTTATACCCTAGCTCTGCAAAAATAGGTTTTTGTGCATATTGCAGTCAATATACACACACAAAAGAGAAAAGTGAAATAAAAAATATAATTCTCATATTAGAAAACTGAGTACTTACCTAGTGATAGCAGCTGGAAGGAAAATGGCTGAAAGCAATAAAAATCCATTTTACCATTTAGTACAGTTTGTCAGACTAGAGAAATGGGATTGAATTTCAAAGCCACAGGCAAGCTGGCAGAAATCTGTGCTTATGCAGTTGATAGGGGTTTTTTTTCTCCTTTTTTCTTTTTTTTTCTTTTTTTTTCCTTATTTACAACTCTTTTGATAAGCCTTCAGCAAGTTACATAGGTTGTTCTAGTTGTATCTCCTTTGACTGGATTAGAATACTTGATGACAGTTTGGATAAGTTTGAGGCAGATGGTTCTTGACATTTTTCATGCCATCAGTTACAAACCATGCAAGGAAACTCTTTCATCCTTTGTTTATCCTTCACTTAGAAGCCACTATGGTAGATCGTTAAACTTTCATTTTTCACAGTGCTGATTAAGGCGTACTACAAGGCAGATGTTATGCAGCACCATTTTTAACAATTTACATTTAGCACCAAAGCTGGCTTTGTACTTGTTCCAGTGGATCAATTCACATTTCAAAAACTTCAAGGTCAACCTCTAAGCATTGCTACTCTGTTGAACAACTAAATATTTCATAAAGTTTTCCCTATGACTGCAGCACTTGAAAATATGTGCTGGACACTGTTTACTTGTTTATATCTGCCAAAATGAATACAAGTAACTATTGTTCATCTCTGCTACAATTAAATGACAGATAAGGTGCTATAAACTCCAAAGACTTACATTAAAATGAATAAAGATCACTATTTTAAAACATGACAAAAAATGAGTCATTTATTTTCATTAACAGCATTTCTAAATAGCAAATAATTACTATTCAATTAGATGTTGGTCTTAATTTACATCAGTTCAAGCAATAACATTTCATGGATGAAAAAGTTTACTGGTTCACTTCATATCTGTATGTGCATTCTTTATTTTATGATTATGCAAATTCTATACTTCCTAGGACAAATTCTAATAATTATATGTGAACAAAAAACAGGTAAAAGCACCTTTAGGGAATAGAATAAATACAATCATGACAAAACACAATAAAAATAATTCATAGCAATTTAATTTTTATGCTCTGTAGAAAACTGAGTTTGACAAATACTTGGGCTCATCTGTAGGTGCTGTAAGTTACCATTTTTATTGAAAATTTACTGAAGTTATCTATAACCAATCAGCAATGGGGTAGAAGGTTTTGTGCTAGTGACAATTTCCTTAAAGGACAATAAACTAACTGAAGAGTCCTTTATTTTTTTAATTCAGATTCTTCAAATTAGCAACAAAAAATGGAAAAAATAGTATATTTGATGTATAAAAACATATTTTATTGAATGAATTTTCAAGGGGTTTTAAATTTTTTTTAATATGGAGAATTTCCTGTGCTTTTGTCTCCTTTTATTTAATTAAGCTGTAACAATGTGTCCTATTAATTACTACTGTCCTGAAGTTCTGCAGTAAAAATCAGGAGATTGAATTATAATTTTATCCTCTGATACCTCCTGAACCTCAGCACACCCTTTTCTTATGCTCAATTTATTTTTTTTTCACCCTGAATCTGTGTTATAAAGACTTTTCTATCCTAACTCCCTCAAGACTTCTCATCTGGTACTACTACTTCACCTTTTACATCTAAAACTATTTCTTTTCCATATCTCTATCCATTTTTCTATTAAATTAAGTTTTAGGCTTTTCTCAAATCAAAAATGGGTTTCATCTGAGTAGTTCACTTGATTAATGACCAGAAGTCAATGAAATGTTGTTCTTGGGATAAATATCTATGCCATAGAAAATATATTAAATACAAATATATCAAGAAAAATATTTTCTACTCTGATCCTGTGAATTTTAATTTCAGTAGTGCTGGGGAATGCCTTCATTTCACTTGAGGAACCATAGACACCACAACTGTCAGTCATGCCAACAAAGATGTCGGGAACACACAGACAACACATGGTCACAACTATTTCTGCAGAAATCAGCCTGGAAATCATATAAAGAAAAGGCTACAAAATCTCAAAAAAACCCCATTTGAAATGGTGCTGACTTAGTTATGTATCTGACCTAGATCTGATATTTTTGCCACCCAAACCCATGCACCAATCTATATTTATAAAACCTTGAGCAAATAAGGCTCAGAGTAGTGATGACTGTGTCATTCAGGAATGTGTAATGGCCTTGCAAATGCACTGCACAGAGCCTTCCTTTTCCATAGCCCTATCAACAAAAATAAATATAGGACATGAATACTAGTGGGAAAGCGTGGATTTCATCTTATTTTTGTTACATTATTATCCAGGCTTACAACAATATTTATCATCCTACAGTTTGATTTGTTATAATATATGTTTACCTTTTATCTTAGAAGAAAAGAGTATCAGCCCTCCAAGGATAATGGAGAAGCAATGTTATTTAATTATTCCAAACTATCTAGTGCTTTGGTACACAAAAGATAACAGTCAACATACTGCTACAAGTGTGCTGATATGCAAGCTGTGGTCAAGATAAAATATTTAACAGCAGAAAAATACACTTTATAGTGCAGCTGCTATAATAGGATTTTAAATAAGGAAAAAACAATTCTGTTTATTCTCAGTCCTGAAAATATGTACAAAGCTAACTACATTCATCCATAAATTAACTTGATAATGGCTGAAGATTGGTGAATAATGGAACTTGACCATTTAACATACACACACCAAACAGGTGCAGGAGAGAGAAAGCACTTGCAGGTAGCTGTCAGCAGCTCACTATCAACACATACAGCAAATTCTGATGTTATCATGGAAACAGTGAAAGTAAAGCTTAAAGAGCTTGCACAACCATAGTGCCCCAAGGTTCATTTCCAGGCGCCGTCTGTAGAGTTACATATATTTGAATGTTTAGAAACAGAAAAAGAAGAAGGAAAAAAAATTAAAAATAATAACATGGACCACATTCTTGTAAACTGGCATCACTCCATGGAAACAAATGCAGCAGTGCCAGCTTGTGCCAGCTGAGGATCTGACATTACATGGAAAAATCCTGAGGCACCTGCAGTTCTGTGGGGGTGAATAATTTATGAATACATGAAATGTTCTGAATAACATATTTTTGAATATTTTTCCATTCACTCCATCCTAGTTCTTTCACAGCCCATGTTCTTTAAACCCATTTATTACAAGCTTCACAGTAGGATTGTGACAATGCCAATTATTTGGCCAATCCCCACCCACTCAGTTTCTTTGCCTGCTGCAGTTTTTCTGGGAGGTGAAGAGAGGTGACTATTTTAGTGTATTCTTCTTCTGGCAATTCTTAGAAAGTGATAGACAAAGGAGAGACAGGTAATCCTTCTTGATTAAGAGGACAGATACAGTCTCTTCAGGCTTCTCTGATTCCTTTGACTGCACTATAAATGTTATTTCAGACTTTTCTCAAATCCACGTTCCATTTTTATACCTAGGACCCATTAAATATTAGTTATTTTTTCCAAGTCTGCTGATAAATCCGTGAAGGTGAAGGTAGAAGGCAAAGTATAACATGTCTCTACCTGAGCACCTCACTAAAATCGTCCTCTTAGGTTCCCATATGCAGGCCCAGAGATCAGTAACAAAAAGCAGTGCCCAGCACTACTCCAAAATTTATTCTTTTTAGAGGAAGGGTCTACCTGTTGTCTGTGCTAAGGGGCTGCTGCCAGTTAGAGCACCACACCTGCAGGCTGGCCTTCACCAGACGAGTTCACAGCCCCAGCTCACAGCTCAGCCATTACAGATTTTCTCAGCAATGGCTGAAATCCAGGCAAAGCCTGGGCATTCATTCCCTGCAGGTACAACTGCTCCAGGACAATACTGCTCAGGGGGATCTTACCTGAAAAACAACCAAGAAACTCACTATAGAGCAGAAATAGCTTATTGCATTTCCAGACGCCAGAGATACAAGGAAGTGTGCTTCCAAATGTAAAAGCAAAATGCAAAACTCGACTGCAGCAAAAACATTCTGGCAGCAAGATTTTCATTCCATTCCTGCACACAAATGCCTTTGTGGATTTTCTGTAGTAGTGATAAAATGTCATGTGAACCTCTTTAGACAGCCAGTGTCCAAACTGATGCTGCCTGTAGTGGATTTACTATCTCAAGTCCAAACTTAAACAGCTTCCTAGACTCCCTCTGTCCCTGCTCTCACCCAGAGCCGGAGGTCCCTGTTGAGATGAGCATGAACAGATTGTGTTGTTATCTGCAGCATAACCATGCTGCTTGATTTGCATGTTGGGGACACACACAAACCTGTAGCAGAACCATGTTTATGTGGACCATGTGAATCCTCTTCCAGCCCCTTAAGCAGAAGCCTTTATTCCCATTGTCTCCTTTCATCAAGAAATCCTGCCTCGTATGTACACCTTTCCCAGCAGTGCTGGAGGAGCTGTGCTCTCCTTGCATGTGCACAATTCCCCATCAGCCTTCCTGAGATTTATGTATGCATCCAAGGAGGAGAATGGCCCTCTATGAGTGTTTCAACAATCGGAACAATGAGGCATTGTGTGTCAGACTGTTAAAAATGTTTCTAAACACTGTTCAATACACACTACTTGATTTCCAAAGCTACTCTGGACAGAAATGATTTAGAAAACAACTCACAAGTAAACTAAAGCTCTTCTAATAAAACAAATATTTCACAGTTCATTTAATCTAAGATATTGAAAAGAACTGCCAGTACTCAGGTACGTGACCTGAAGCAGAGAAGTTTATTGCTTTCTCCACCAGGGATTAGAAATGTTTGGAGTAAAACAATTGCTGCTAGGCAGGGCTCCTTTAACCTAACAGTCCTATCCTAAGACCACTTATCCTTTCCCAAGCAGTAGAAAAAAGAAAAGAGGAAACTGAGGTCAAGAAGATTTCATTTTTTTCTTTTTTTTCTATCACATTATAGAAAAAATTCAGGTCATAACTAAGTAAGTGAAATACTTTAAAGAATTTGCGTTTGGTAATATGTATTAAAAACTGTACATTTTCTCACTTTTTTTTTTCCTATAGGAAGTGTTTTGTTCTACGAGACACTTTGCCTTGCTGGTACACAGTGGTCTCTTCCTTTTCTTATGAAACTTTTCCCTCTCACCATTTATCCTCCGATACCCCTCCATTTCCCCTTCTCTTCCATTCAGTGAAATGCTTGTTCAAAAGGCACAAGACTGTCATTAAGTGGTCAGTCTGCAGAATCATGGTGTTTGTGCATAATGTCTGCAACAGATAAAGCTCCCACCACTCAGACAACATGAGTGAAAAATGCCCTGGATATTTTGGGGCCAGTTAGTACTAAATGGAGCTTACAAGTGCCAGAGTAACCACACAAAGTATACATATATTTTCAACAAACACCTTTTTCAGGGAGTAGTGCAGCTAGGTGTTCTTACTGCACACTGTAATCTATTTCACATTCTAGCATGTTAATAAAAATCAAATTATATTCATGGAACTACATATCTTCTGTATTAATCTCATCAAGCCAATGATTTATCAAAGCTCTCTATCTCTAATCTTTAGATGAACTGACACTTTTGCAGTCTGAAATAACGAATATATTCACAAGGAAAAGAAAGTTAGTCAATTAAGTATACCTCAAAATTTTTAAAATTATCAATAAATTTAAATTTATTCTAATAACCAGCATCCATGCTGTCTGTTTATTAAGTACATAAATTACACAGGGTCAACCTCAACCGAGCACATCACACCTGTTCTCCTACCTAAAGGAGCAGATCTACAGCGGTATGCTTTTATTGTATCAGTCTCCAGGGACTGCCTGGAAAGCCCTTGTGAAAGGGTGTTCTCATGGAAAATGCAGCAGCATATTCCAAATATAGATGCAGCAATGGTGAAACTTCTGAGGCTCTCACCAACCCAAATAAAACCACACCTCTCAGACTATTTTTTCCACAGCATTAATGCTGACTACAGAATTAACCCCATCAGAAGGAGGCTTGAAGGCTGCTGCTGTTACTTGCTCATTGTCTTCTAATCAAAGACAATTTGATGAGTGAAATTATATGAAAAGAAAAAAAATCCAATAAAAGCTAGTCCTCTGAACTCATGTAGAAATTTAATTCCAATTGAAATCAATGGGATTTATGGGCCTAAGTGCCTTTGGGACTTTAAATCTTAGTATATATTTTAATACAATGCAATAATCAATAGTTCTCAAGGCAAAAGGACCAGCAATGCTCCATATCCCATACGAAGATGAGGGTAGTTTTTATCAGTTGTCTCTGTAGACACTGAAAATAATTATTTGCTTTCTTAAAGATCTTCAGAAAAATATTAGAAGTTAAATAATTTTCTTTTAATAAATACATGTGAACAAGCAAAGTTTAAAGCATTGATTTATTCATGTTTATCAGAAATAGTCACTGAGCAAATCGGTCTTGTTGGGAGATTCACAGATAGGCATCAATTGACAGCATGGATTATCATGAGTTAATAGCCCTTACACTGAGAAAATACATTGAAAGTTTCATAAGACATCAATAATGCATGGTCCAAAGAGAAAAAAATCAAGTAAAATTTCTCTTTTTTCATGTTATTTAAAAAAAATATATATATAGGGACCAAAAAAAGACTATAAAATTACATTAGGCAGAAGTATAAAGTTTTTCTGTATGTAGACTTTACATATAATTTCCTAGCTTTTATTACTTGTCATACTTGTATGGTCAAATGCAAAAGATGCTAGGGTATTTCAGTAATTAATATAATGTAAACCAAGAACAATAGAAGAGTTTAGGTGTGCTAGTTCAGTAGATGGCTTTCTGCAAACTGCATCGTGTTCCCATATTGTTTTAGTTAAAAGACTAACAAAATATCTAATTGACAAAATACTTTGCTTTCCTAGACACATTTTACCTTATTATTTATACTGAACCCAAGATAAAGGCTTAGTGGCTTGATTTTCAAGCACTTTCTGACAAATATGGGACTTTCACTACAGAGCTCAGCTCTTTTGAAAATGAGACCTTTACCCACTTAAAAGTTTTGAGTATTTATTTTGTTGTATTTTCCACCAAGCCATTCCACTTTGAGTACCAGACCCCTATATTATTTTGAGAGCCATGAGTCGGCAAATTTCCTTTATACACATCCACACAAACAATACATTGCCTTTGGACATGGACACTAATTAATCAGAAATTACATCCATGAATTAGTATACGATCATCTAAACAAAAAGAAATCAAACAAAAAGAGCACTCTTCAGGGAAGCCTTTAGCACTTAGCCAGGGCTTTTGCCTGCCCCAGCTGGCAGAAGGAGTCTAGGTTGGGCATGTTCATGAATATCAGCTTTTAGAAGGGATCTGTTCTCTCTACAGTAAAATAATTTGAAGCAAAGTTCTACCACGAAATAAAAAAGATCAGCGTGGGTTTCTACTTTGAAAAAACTTTAGAGAGGAGGAATTTATTGTACTGAGCAAAAGCAACTACCACACCATGCAGTCAACTTTCAGTAGAGCAACTTGCCTACAGAATAGACCAGAAATGCAGCGTGTAGGTATGTTTATAATAGCCCCAAGTTTGTAAATAATGGATTGGTTTGACTACCTTAGACCAAATTTGCTGAAAGAAAACCTTTGAATGTCACTCAACTATATCCACCTAACATGAATAATTCACTCCAATTCACTGCTGTTGTCAGGTGATGAGGAGTAAATGGTAGACACCAACGTGATGAGAGTTCTTTTATAAGGTCCATTTCCAGAGAAACCAAATAAAAATTCTGCCTTCCATTACAAATGAAAAGGCAGCATTCAGACTTCAAAGTGCCAAGCTTTTTCTAGAAAAAGGACCGAAGAGAGTCATCATTTTTATGCTAACAAAGGTCGTAATAATGCCTTTTTTCTCTAATCTTTAGATAAAGATATGGCCATTGTTGGTCTATTGTGGACATAACCTAGATTTTGAGAGCTGGACCAGTTCCATACTGACAAATAACCACTGCTCTTGTCCCAAAATCTGTGCTACAGTTTTCTCTTTGCATAGCTCTTGGTGTGAGATGGTCATGGAAAGAAAGAGCATTACCTTACTTCTTCCCACAGCAGCCCTTGACTAACTTGTCTTTACAAAGCTATTCAGTATTTCTGTTACCTCCCTTTTCTTCCATGCTGCAAGAGCCATGGTTACAATGGGGAGTATTATTTTTACACAGCTTGTCTGATTTTATCTTTTATTAGTTTGCAAAGAATAAAACAGGATGGTGGGAAAGAAAAGCTGTTCTTCAAATACCTGCCCTGTCATACTTCATGTGTTTTTTCCTGCAGTGTGCTTAGTGCTCAGTTCTGAGTTGAGCAGTGTTGGGCAAGTGTGATGATAAATTTGCTACTGACATTATAAATGCCTTTTTTTCATGATTGCTATTATTTAGCAATTATCTTTGCTAATTAATGTTTTGCAGTGTTTGGATGCAAGGCCCAGACGAAGTTCTAGTTGTCATATTGTAAACCTAAGATATGTTTATTGATAACCAGTGAGACCCAGCAATGAGTCTTCAAGGAAAACAGAGACAGGTCAGGGACTCTTGGCGTGGTCTGATGTGACCCAAGTTCAATGTGTGGAGATTCACATTGGCTTCCCACATGCTGATACTGCAACAATTCACAGTTAAACCAAGCACCATTCCTTAAAAAGCTATCATCCAAATGGTGAGCATATGAATAAAATTAAATTGGCAAACTCTAGCTATGTGCAGACTGTGATTTCCAAATAGTTTCCTGTTTTACAATAGTTTCTAAAATGCCATGTTTGATGGTTATGTACAGTGATCTTACACAGCTCTGAGGAATACAGATCATTCTTTAATAGCTCCAATGTGAATGCAGTCCAATAATCTGTCTTGATCTGTACCAGAAGCTACATTAAAAACAGGACTTCAATATGTGTCTCTCGAGGAGGTGGCTATTTTAGCAGAAGGTGAGAAAATAAAGAGAGTCACAATATTGCATTTTCCAAAGAAGTCCTGCAGTAGCGAAGGCTTTCAGAGATTTCCAGGAATTAATAAATACCTTCACAGGCAACCAGATGAACTATGTTCAGAGTAGAAAAATAAAATGATACTGGGTGCATCTGTGCTTAGGAAATGAGGAAGACATTTCTCTCACCTTCCTTCTGAACTCTCTCTGTCCCCAGCTCTGGTGATGTGGAACAGTTCTGCATTACACCATCTACCATTTAGTTTTAAACTCTAGCATGAGGCATTGATAAATCCAGGATAAATTGCTAGACTGCCTATGTATCAATCTTTTGTTCTTGGATGGATGACTAACAGAAAATACTTAAGCTATTTAAGATGGAAGCAGCTATTTGTAAATTGTTTGCCCAAAATACAAGCCTAAGTTTTACACACCTGATATTCTGTAAATCAAAGAGGATTCATGCCATATGCATATGAGACATGTGCCAGTGGCATCTCTGTCCATTTCTCATCATTAGCATAAAATGCTCCAAATTGATTGTCAGTTTGTGAAATATTTAAAATATTCAGTAGACAACTAACAAATTGTTATGAATCCTATATGTCAAATAAAACTGCACTATGAAACATGAAAAAATGTTATACTTAAGCTGCCAAGTGTTTCAAATGTAGATGTGAACTTTCTTTTACCTGTCTGTTTTACTAGAAAAAAAAAGTGCATCTCATACAAAAAATATAATTTTCTTTATTCACTATAGTACAGCAGCTTTTGCCAGTAAGAGGGCTAGTTTCTGTAAATGGTAGGGCCAATAATAGGTTAAATTAAATTCTCAGAGTACTAGACAGGTTAGTCAGGCACTTCCCAGTCACATCTTCAGGATATTACTTCCTATATTTTAGCAAGAGATATGACCAAGACATAGTGCTTATAATTTCAATTTTTAATTTTTCTTTAATAGACATTTAAATATGTTTTTCTCCAGCTAAGAACATTTGCATGAAGAGTTTGCTCAAAAAAATTTGGAATTGTCAAATTTTCAGTGGAGGTACTGGGCCAAATCTGTTTCTGATATAAATCTAGATAAATGGATTTACTGCACCAATAAATAACAAATATGGTGTTTTACTTACTCCTGTATATGCTTTTTGTCTCAATTATTTTCCATTTTCTATGGAACACTGCTAATAAAGATATCACTTTTTATGTTTTAAAGGTATTTGGAGGCCTTCTGGAAAATAAAAGGCAGTTTTAATGAATATTAATCTTCCATTTCTACAAGTGATTACATTTAGAAGTATAAAATCCTATGAACAGTCACACTGTATATGTATAGAGTCAGAAAAGAACGCAAGTAAAACCTTGTAAAGTACACAGCATATTTATGCAAAGCTGCAATGTGAAGCAATTTATGCCATGACCAATAGTGGGTGCTAATTCTAAGAAGAATTTATTTTAAAAACAGCAGGAAAAGAAAAGCATGCACCAGCTATTCAAACAGAAGTAATAAAAAACTTTATTTCGAAGGATGCCTTGAGATGAACATTCTGGGATTTCCCTGAAAAGAGACCTTGCCTTTTGTTCTTTGGTTATATTTGGGACAGAGTGAGGCAGCCTCCATGTAGCACCTATTGCCACCTTACAGTGGTGCAGCCCCAGGCATCCTTTGGTGTTTGGAGAAGGTTTCTCTGCATGCCCCAGGTTTCAGCCTGGCCCAGCCCACCCAGCTCAGCCACCTGAACCATCCTGGCATCAGTCTCAACATGGACTGAAAAAGCTCCTTGCACACTGAGCATTTACTTATGTAGAGACACATCAAAACAGGTTTTCCATTGCAATTTCAGTTTCAAATTCTTGTACTTCTTGAAGGAATAAATCAAGCCCAGAAACCACATTGACTTATGCTTTGGATACTGCTCAGGGATGCTGCAGCTCTCTTGCTAGACTTATTTTAGTGATCTTCGCAACTTAAAGAATCCACCTGGCACCTCATTCTCCACATCTAAAGGAAGACGTGTGATTTCCTTTTTTTTTCTGACTTGCCTGTTTATTTCAGAGCAGTGAAAAAGATACATCAAAACCATAGAGTTCAGGGAACTTTAATCTGTCAGGCATATAAGAAACATCATTCCTAATCAAAATATCTATAAAAACTATGAGACTTCAGTATATTAGAAAGGCTTCTCCATTCTGTTGTGATTAAAAGAAGGAAAAGACAACACCCATAAAATTCTAATTAGAGAATTACTGATTCTAGGAGAGATTTTCAGAGGAGTCTGCAGAATACACCTTTATCAAATGGCATTGATTTAAAAAAAACTCAAAACAACTCTAGCATGTAAATCAAACTAGCCTGTCCCTCACTTCCAAATAATTCTCATTTATTTTTGCAGCCAACTGGCAAGTACCACCTTGCCCTAATTTACACTGCATACTGACTCAGAAAACCGTACCAAAAACTTTGTACTTCAATTCCAGCCAACAGTAATGGAAAGTGTAGCCTAAATTGCCTTCCAAGTGCTTCTTGCATCCACAAGTGAATTAAACTAAACTTCTGGGAAACCTGTCTGCCCAATGCTATTGTGCAAAGGCCGAAGCAGATCTGAGGCAGGAGCAAGGATGGGGGATATTCCATTTGCATAAGGAAGATAGCTCCTTTGTAAACATTGATACAGAATGGCAAGTCTAGCAATGACTTTTTCCCCCCTAAACTCTCTCCCCTCTGACTTACACATCCTTGTAATATATACTGCTGTTTTGACTTGAGCTATGCACCCAAATAGACTATTTGTGGAGCATTTGTGATGCACAGATCTATTATGCACAGCTATCAGAGGTCAAACACAGAGCAATTCTATACCTCTGATGTCAGCCTGAACAGAAGCATTGTTCTTGGCAGTGACAGGAAAAAGGCCCCACATCCAAATTACTGAAAGCTTTCTCATGGCAGAAGAAAAAGCTGTCAGTTTAACAGCTGAACACAGAAGGTTCAACCAGTATATATCCTTCTCATTCAAGTAACATGAAACCCTGAAAAAAAAAAAAGAAAGAAAAGAAAAAAAAAAAGCTGGAACTGTGTCAGATTTTTTAAGTTGGAAAAGCTCTTGTCAACGCTGAACAAAGAAAACCAGCCATTTGTGTTGCCAAGACAGTGCTACTGAATTACAAAATAAAAAGAGAAAGAAGGAGCCTTGATATAAATATATAATGTGCATGTCTGTACTGAAAGGGAAAATATTCTAAATTTACTATAGTTTCATATTTACACTGCAAAGTAGGCTGCAAACCGTGTGAATATCTGTCAAGATGCACACTCACACATAGGTATATGCTGATCTATAGTAAATCTATAAAATTTTTCCCCTATGTATATTTCCTTCTTCTGTTTTCATTACTCAAAATAAAAATAGCTCTCTAATTACCACACTCATATCTTATTCATGCTCAGTGTATGTTCCTTGAGCAGCATCCCCAAACTGCACAGGCTGTACTTAAAGAGCAGGGAGACATCTCCCTGCCTGGGGTGAATGACCCTTTCACACATCTTTGACAAAGCAGACCTTAGCATGTCAACAGCTATCTAATAATGATACAAGAAAAGGATCCTCTGACTCTGGGCTATCTGAAATAAAGGTGTAGGCTGTGTCATGCCCCGAGGCTACAAGCCCCTCACCATTCCCCTTGAACAAAGTGTTGCTCAGTGTAAGGGAAAGCTGTTTGGAACTACAGCAGTGATTACCAAATCTTCACTTTTTCTCCTCTCTTGGTTTTAAAACATCCACTGGGTGAACAGCAAGCATTTGTAAGAGTTAACTATGTAATCCAGCTTACAGGCTGTATTTCATTTTCTAATGCATAAGTAAGAGAGATTTAAAATTCCAGTAAATAGTTCTAACCAGCTACATCAAACAAGTGAAGCATTAGATGGGGAATGTGCATGCATCTGTCATCTGATCTGCCACATGGTCCTTGAAGAAATATCAATCCTGATAGGTGCCTTACTGGTTTTGTTTTCCACTACCACTGGATAAGCAGTTTAAAAAGTGACGCTAATTTTTAGCAGAAGAACCATGAGAAGTAATACGAGGAGACAGTTGTACACAGTCACAGGATGAATTCAGAATATTAAAATGTTACTCTCTGCCAACATTAAAGAAAGAATTGACTTTAATTTCATTCCTGTGGGTTGCTCTTGGTTTTTTGTCAATACAAAGCAAAAATAGATCATTTTAGCTGATTAGAAGTTCCCATGCTCTTCTTATTTATCTCACACTTGAAATCACAACACTCGGCTTGTGACAACATAATTGTCTCCATAGAAACTAATTGAGTTCTCACAAAATGGAGCATTTGCACAATATTTGGACCCTGTTTACTGAAAACCTGGTAAACACGTGTACTGCACAAACTGTCACCACTGGCAGATTTCATAGAAACCCACGAACCAGTTTAGTAGGGATTTATTAAAACAATACTGTTTTCTACCTCTAACCAGCCAAAAAATAAATCAATCATTACATGAAGACTAAGTAAACTTCTCAGCTGTTCAGAATCAGGAGACATTGCTCAGTGTTCTTTTATGCTCTGGTGTAGCTCTGCTCAGCCTAAACTGTGCGTTAGGTGTCTGATTAATAGGAATTGTTGACACATGACACTGACTCACAGACCAAAGAAAACTCTGTGAATAATGTTTACAGTATAAAAGTCTATACCAAGCTTTCTGAGGTTAAATTACTGTTGCCTTTATTTTTCACCTGCTTCTAATTTTAAAACTTTAATCATCATTGAGGATCACCTTAGGTCAGCTTTGACATCAAACTAAATTCTCAAAACCTCATAAAATACACAATTTCTATAAAAGTTTTAGGAAATAGTGGAATTTTAAAATTGTCTTTATTTGACTGCAATAAATGTTTAAGTGAGACTGTATTTCTTTGATATATCAATACCTGGAATTGCTTTTGTAAATAACAGTAAGTGGGATACATCTTGCCTAATTTCATTCCTTACATTCCCCGTACAGCAATCAGTAGGTACTGGCAGATAATGACTCAATCTACATGCTCAAAACAAGCATCTAAGAGTAAGGTGGTGTCTGGAAATTAAGTCAGTGACAAAATTTTAATTAGCCTCCAAACCAGAGCTCATCCTCCTGTGCCACTGACCTGTGCGGTCACAGTGACCACCCAGCTGTGCCCCACATTCCAGGCTGGGAGAGGGGAGGGCTCCGCTCATCAGCATTGCCAGTGATTTAGAAAAGGTGAATATGGGACAAATCTAGTGATACTCTTCCCAAACAACTTGTTTAAATTTTTCATTATCTCTAACAGATAACATTTTGTTAAACCTCTCAATAGAAAATGTGTCATGTCTTTTGGGGCAGCGACAGCCTTTTTTTTTATTTTTTATTTTTTCTTTTTTTTTGGTCAGGTTAGGCAAAAAAAGGAAAGACAGAATTCTTGAACATCTAATGATCAGTACAGCCTGCATACCTCAAGACCAGCCATTTATATGTAGGATACTACCATTTGAGGCTGTCTTGCCAGAAAAGAAACAGATGGTGCCAATAAAAAGCAAAAATGAACTTCATTCTTCCATAACAAGGCAATAAACCCCAGCATAATATTATCATTTTCCATAAGTCAGGTCTTAACACACTGGGGGCAAAAGATGAAAAAACTGAAAAAAAGAAACCTTGTGCTTTTGTTCCAAGGCTTTGATGTCATCACTGTTGGTTTTTGGAAAAGCTCACAAACCTCTAAAAATCCTTTTTAGCCTTTAGGTTGCTCTGCTTAGGGATTTAGAAAGGATGTCAGTGTAGGGTTACCAACCAGATGACAATTCTCTTTGCTGCCAGGTGTATGTGGGCTGGAGGGATAAATAAGATGCATGGAGATGAAATTTGTAGTTATCTCTTTTCCCATATATTGACAGAATACATTTCACTGTGCACTGACTGAGGGTTTTTTAAATTTCTCTTCCATCTCTAGGATCCCTTGGGTATGTGAATGTTTTTCTTTCTCTCTTGTTACCCCATTCTGGCTTGCAAGTTTATCCCACACACCTGCAGGAGCAGGATCTTTCAGTCACAAAGAGCTGCCAGAGCTCTCATGACAAGGAGGAGACATAATTTGGAGCATCTTTTTCAGCTTCATTAATAACAAAACACCTGTGAGCTAGGGAGTTTAAGAGATTGTGTCTTCATCATTTATGAATCTTCCTCCCTGCTGTGGCACTTAGCTCTTTGCCAGCTCAACCTGGCACAATTCCTCAGCATCCAAAATTAAAAAAGGAAAAAAGTGCACTTTTGTCTCCAGTGAAAGCAGCGTGGATGGTGAAGGCAGGGAGAAAACACCACCAGGAGCTGAAAGCCTACCCTTGCTAGAGCTGGTAAGAGTGACAAGTCTTGACATTGCTGCCTATTTATTCCCAGTTTGACACTTTTTTGTTGTTGTAAGAAAAATAATGGACAAGGGAAAATATAATCCTAATGATTCAAGTATGACACTATAGCTGCTCCTCTCCTCCACAGTCCCATTGCAAGCTTACCATAATACACTGAATTTTTAATTTTATTGATGAATAAAATAGCTGTGGCAAAAGCAGAGAACAGCTTCTAAGCCTATCTTTCCATAATAAGTTTCTAAAGGGAAGAACTGCCATTAACACATTCTTGCCATGAAAGGTTAAACCCTTTCACAAAGATTTATTTTTTAAGTCATTGTCTTTACTGGAAAGCTTCAAGGAACACTCTCACAAAATGTTCCATTCTGAAGTGCTACCAAAGGAAGGGCATTTGATTTGCAACCAAACCAACAGCAGCTATACAACATGTTGTGGTTAATTTGACCTCTGAGGACACTGGAGCACTTTGCAAACTATCCCAGACTCCCAGGCACTGAAATCGCCTTTTGATATTATCTGAGTTATTGCCATCCCCCATGAGCCCTTTGAAATTCTCTCAATACAAGTGTTAGGACCCAGGAGTCCTTTGGTAGACAGTATAAATGCAAGCCAGAGATCATTGTATAAATCAATTATTACACCTCAATGTTGTTCAACAGGATTAAATAACCTGAAGCTCTGATAGATATCCCTATCTAACTGTAGCAGACACAACGGCCACCACAATCAAAGAATTTATATTATGTTATAGTATTAGCTTCAAATTTTAGATAAGAAACAACATATTTAAATGCCAGAGTCACTAAGGTACAGAAGTGAATGACAAAATCTGTCTTTTGTGCCTTTGAAAGAACAAACTACAGCTTCTGCAATTGCTTTTGCTTTTACTTTGAAGATGGTGCAGAGGTGCACCATCTTCACACTGATGCTATGTCCTGCCCTCTTGTCTTTTGTAGTATATGTGATTAAAAATCTTAGATTCTTGCAATCTGAGAAATATTTTTTTTAATTTAGGATACACCGATTTTGCACACAATTTCTGTTTTATGTAGTCCTTGCAGAAGAAACATAGTAAAAATAACAATCTGAAATGCAAAGCCTGGGCAAGAGCTGATGTACCACAGGTTTCCCTCAGCTCTGCTAATGGACCTCCAAGCAATTTACAGGGTCTTTCTTTTGTGTTTTGCAAGGCACATCTGGCTGCCCTTGAGTTGTGCCACTCTGTGATAGAATCACACATTCTGCAAGCAGAAAATGAGTGCATCTGTTATTCATATTTGGGTGCTTCATCATATAAACAATGCCTTGAACCTGCCCCATCAGGGCTGCCACCCCAGCTCATTAACAGAGCAGCAATGGGTGTGACCCCAACGTGAGCAAGTGTCTCTCTGGGATATGCCTGTCTTGCAAGTTCAAATTCAGACACAAAGAAATGCAACTGAGACCTTTGTTCTTTTCTCATGTGGCAAGTCCTGGAAACCCCACTAGAAATTCAGAAGGATAAGACACATACTGTGGGTTTCCTGAACTTTCATAGCCTGTAGTTTGTGCAAGACCAGGTTTCAATAGCCACAACCAGAAATTAGCTGGTAATTTTGGAAATGCATGTATTAAAATCTCACAACAGAAAAAAAACCCCAATAATTTTAGAAACACGCTTTTTAAAAAATTCATTCAGTTCTTGTGGTTTTGAATATTCCCAAGTTCAGTTTTACAGCATAACTAAATTATGGACAGAGAAACTGAACTGCTTTAAACGATATGACATTCCACTGCTATACTGGTTGAAAAGTATGATTCAGAGAGCTTAGTGCTTCATTCTGAGTCACTATTTAAGTCTACTTTGTAAAAAAAACCTGCTAAGTTTGTTAAATATGTATTCTTTTGTGAAAAAATTAATAAAAAATCCCTGTAGGATGGAACGTCCTGGCTCACAGGCTAATATCAAGACATAATATTGAAGAAAAAGAAATGAAAAAAAGTGGGGAAACATACACAGTGAAAAGGGGATATAAGAAAACAACTGAGTGAAAAAAGGGAATGTGAAGGAATTTTCTGCTTATTGTTATGTCTCCATTCTCTCATTCTAATTACCATATACTTTAGAAAATAATAAGACAACATAAGTAGATGAGATCCACAAGAGAAATAAGCCTCACTCACAGATTAAAAGCAGGTGGCAGAGTGAGGGAATAACGTGAATGGGGTAGGAGTTCTGATCTGGAGGAGAAAGACGTGGACACAGCTCAGGCAGCCTGGGCTCCTGGCAGCTCTGGGGAGCAGGGCAGCCCCACAGCTGGGCTCCCACAGAGAGCCCAGCTCACAGGGCAGCACTGTCCAGGGCATCTCTCTCACTCAAGTAACATGAAACCACAGAAAGAAAGCTAGAACTCTCAGATTCAGTGTAAAGTTACAAAAGCTTTTGTCAGTGCCAAACAAAGAACACAACTGAGGCAGTGCCACTGAATTAATAACTAAAAGATAGAGTTTCAACGTGTGTTTATAGTCTAAGTATACAGCCTGCTACCTATGTTATACATATATCTCTCCTTAACTTCTAATATTTACTTTTAACTAATATATTTAATGTGTAAGTAAGCATTATATAGAAAATATAAATTCTATGAGTACAATATGGATCACCCACTGAGACAAATAATCACCCCGTTGAGAAGAGTGTCTTTCCATTACAATCTCCTGTGCTATCTTTTCTACACTCCCAGCATATGAAGGTCTTCCCAAAGGCAGGATCAGCTCTGACAGCCCTGCAGCAGGGTGACACCAGGGGCCTGTGCTCAGGCAGCTCAATTGTACTGTTAACATTTAGAGCCACAATCAACAACACGTACCACGTAATTTGCGTGTAATGGCGTTCAGTGGCTTCTAAATTTAAAAAACTGAGCATATTGCCCACTCAAAGGGGATATTCCTTATTTTGATGTTAGATGTGATTTACAAGGCCAACAAGTTAACAGCACAACCAATAGCTAACAAATCTGTACCATATGGATGTGGCTCTACCAATGACAAACATGCTTTGACTCACCTGCAGTTTATTTTCTAGCATACATAGATGCCTGCATGCAGGCTTTATTCAGACTCTTTTCCGCTACTGTCAACAGTTTAAAAATTGAGAGCCATTTCAATCAAGACTTTCACAGACCAGCACTGTAAATAGTCTTGGGAAACATGACATCCAACTCTTTAACAAGCATTTGTCATTAACTTATATAAGCCTATGGCTGGAAAGGAAGGTGTGGGGGGAAGGAATAAGAAAAAAGAAATCCAAGCACAACCTTACTAATTAACCAGAATGATGATTAAAACACAGGAGTACACAACACCCTTACAGCAAGGAATTGTTTGGGCCACTGGTAAACCAGGAGCTTGACCAAATCATTGTCTTGAATAACTCTGAGGGTTGAAGGGAATAACTACTTACAGAAAAAAAATCCATCAGATATCTCTCTTCTGTTGTTTATATTATTGACCTGATCACTTGGCAGGGTAGGTGAACAATGTTAAGTCAAATTCCCAAATGGTTTAATTCAGCACAGCTTAATTCAGCTTTAATTTAGCACAGTTTCATTGACTGCAGTCCAGCTGGGCTGATTTATTCCAGCTAAAGGGTTGGCCCCACTCTAGTGTAACTGGTGAAAACTATTATCCACTGAAAGCATGATCATAAAGAAAAAGGTATTGAGAGGCATAGTATGAAATACAGGGTGTTGATATACTGAATGCTAACAATGTTTATTGCAGAGACAGCTCACTCTTTCACTGCTGTGATTATAGTTGCCTTTTGTTACAACAGAGCAAAAGAAGAACATCTTTATTGCTTGGAAGTCCATGTGCTCCTCCTATTTATCTTGCACTTGAAATCTTTACCCTTAGTTTGTGACAACATAATTATCTCCATGGAAACCAGCTAAATTGTCATGAACTAGAACACTTACGTCAGCCCTGGACGCTGCTTCTTTCCCAGGGAGCAGGAGCACTGTACAGACTGACCTGGGCACATCCACACAGACCCACTCTCCCCCCTGCAGAAATGCCAGAATACACTGCTTTTCCTGTCCAGCCAAATAATACCACTTACTACATTAAGGCTTCATAAATAGCTTTTCTAAAAGGCTTCATTAATTGTTCAATGCAATGAAGAATTTCTCTGGTCTGATATTCAGATATCTCTATGTCTACCTAGGTTAGGTTTATGGTGATTTATAGAACAGTACAACGTATGGAAGCTGTCATGGAAAACACCAATGCTTTACAAAACTGAATTTCCAGTTTCACAGCCTGAAAACACAAGTCTAGCAAGGCAAATATTTCCTAACATGAGCTAGAATGTTCATATCATGGAAGCTTAGCAACAATGAGAAGATTAAGTATGGGAGTTCTATTAAAGTATTTTTCCCTTAGTGCTTTTGAAAATCCCACTGCACACTATTAGTTGCTACTATGCTGGGCCAATCCTATTAGCTCTCTCCATTAAGTGTTCACAACTTCCCCTGGAAGATGTATTCTTCCATTTCAGCAGATATTTCGTAAATTAATTGCAGGCTTTTTACAGTTAAGTTGCATTCATTTTATTTTTAATTTCAGCCTGCACTGATGCTTTGGATAACATTACAGCGAGACCCTTGAATACTTCACCATGTTTAATAAATAAATAAATGTGTGTATACACACACAGACTTTCCTGGGGATAGAAGAGAGGAATAGGAATTGTGTGGTAACATATCATGCATTTGCAACATATTGCAGATATCTAAAGGCCAAATTATTTTTAGCCTGCTTTTCTAAAGAAATAAGTCTTTTGTGCTTGTGCCTCTGCCTGTTCCTTTGATTCTGCTGGCCAGTTACCCTCAATAGACAGGCAGTATTATGAGAGAGATTGTTGCTGAAGATTTCACAAAAGCCAGAGCCAAAATCTGTCCCCATTAAGGAGATGCTCAGAGGACTTTGTCCCTGTACATCCTCACAGCATCACTTCTGGCTACTCATGCTGAGGACAGGCCCTCTAACTACACAAGAGCTTACGAGTTATTGGGGAGAGATTATAAAACACTCAGTTAAACAACTTCATCAGAAAAGAGGGCTGAAACATAGAAAAGACTCTGAGGTACTGCCATGGAGAAGACGTGATGAGGAGAAAAGTTCATGACATGACAGAACACATGAAGAAATTGGACAGAAATCTGCAAGACTTTATTAGGGAGGGCTCATAGGGGAGCTGTTCCTCGAAAAATGAGTGCTCTCTTATTGTAAAGCAATTAACTGGAACTCACTGTCAAAGGTATTGCAATTTTGCAAATTATTTCAAGAGAACAGTCATCTAAATTTACTAATGCTTTCTGTTTCAGGTGAATACATAAGGCTTTCCTCCCCCAAGCTACTCATTTCTAAAGCTGTCCTGTGCTCTAACAACAGCAATTTCATCCCACATTGTATTTAGTAAATTGCACTGAAGCGCATGAAGCCTTCCCATAATCTCTGTAAACACGGCTGTATATCTAAAGGCAACTCTTACATATGGGTCATTATCTATTCTAGTGCTTGGTATCTCCTATTCATGACCACGTCATCTCAGTAAAAATGAAGTTGCTCTGCATTTAGATGCCAAGGAAGATATTCAAAAATATATAAAATACAGGCATTTCCATAAACATAATTTTCTATACATATAGTAGATTGTATCATTTATACAATGCCTTTAAACCAAACAAAATTCACATCTGGAGATTTAAAGAGCTCTACAAGCACTAGGTATTTTGCTTGAATGCATCATTAGCTGTATACCTATATTATCTTCGCCTGGGCAGTGGTAAGGAGTGAATCTGAAATCGTTAGGCTGTTTTATCACCCATCTGAAGTTTAGTATAAACTGAGTCAGGAACACAAGAGGCCAGACACAACAAATTTCCTGAAACTGGGGATGGTAACACAGCTTACACATATGGTGTGGCACCTGGTGCTCATTACATACAAATCAAACAAGCTCATCATTCTTGTAAAGCATTTCTCCAATATGAGCCTGTTAAACCCCCTTCTCTTCTATTTCTCTCTAATTTTTAGGCGTCATGGTCAAAAGGTGACAACCACTAACAGAAACACACCAGTTTGCCACCAGGGAATAGGCTGCAGCTGAGTTCCCTATTTCTAAAGACTTTCATTTTGTGGTCCTGTAAGATTAGGGTCACCCACAACAGCTGAGAGCACTTAGCAGCACCCCCTCCCTCATTCCATCCTATGGGATGCATTTCAGAAGCTCTAGACTAGACTGAAAAAAACCCACAGAAACCAAAAATATCTGACAAGAGTAGCAGAAAGCCTGCAAAAAGCACAAAAAATAGAAATGTTAACAGCTCATTTGAACCAACATGATAGAAGTCTTACTGCAAGAGTGGGGCAGCCTCAGTGGTTACCCCAGTTAAAAGTAACAAATCAAATGCAGGATATTCCCCAATGCTCGTTAATAAAACATGACAGTGTTTGCATAAGAGAGGACTTGTACACTACAACCACTAAAGGACTTCTGGGCTTCTCCAAGTTATCTCCCATAGACCTTCCCATAGCCTTTTCCTTAGGTTTGCAGGAGGCAGAACACATTTAATGACCTAATAATTAACAAAGAAAGGCTTTAATTATATGATAATTTAATGGCTGGGTTAGAGAGGGCTTGTGTTATGAAATGAGATGTCTTACAGGAGCACTCTGGTGAAGTGCACATCCAAAATAGAGCCATTTTTATTTACATGTGCTTTTTGGTCTAGAATACCCTCAGAGCCCTGCCAAAATGACCAACTGATGCTGTGGCAGCCTTGTGGTTGTACCAAATAGTACAAGGAAAAGGGACCATCCTGCTTCTCTGAGCTGCTGTGTGAGCCCAATAGCTCTGCAGTACAGCATATCAATTACCCAGTAATTACCCCCTCAGATTCCTGTTACTTAAAAAAAAAACCAAAAAAACCCCTCAAACTTTGCATCTAGGTTTCACACAGAAAAGATGCTGCTGGAGGAAGAGAACAGCTTTTTCACATGGGCTCTTTTTCTTTCTTTCTTTCTTGCTTTCAAAAGGTCAGAGTCTGTAATTTTTAATTTATTATATAAGAGTTTGGACTCACTAAAGCTTCTGGAACAGGTCGAAATAAAAGTTGTGGAGTCAGGCACAGAATATTAAAATAACAATATTCAGAACAAAAACAATCTGAGGTGATACATAAATCTCTCTAGGAAGCCACTATCTAGTATTTTAATAAAAAACTTCATCATAGTGCTATTTTGCAATATTTTTCAAAACCCACTTCTTTTACTCAAAGAAGAAATTTAGCATTTTTTACCATAGAAATATCTCATTACATTTAACTATGATGAGAGGGAAGGCAGTCATACATGAGTAATACATCACCAAAAACACAAAAATAAAACTATCGGTAGCACTTAGCTTTACAAAAAGATTTTGTGAGTAAGTGAATATATATTTAATCTCTGCTAACTTTTTCCCCCTTCAACTTAGAGAAGGAGTTTCTCTGTCATTGCAACACTAAAGCATCATCTATCATAACAGGAACAAAAGACCAAAGCACTATTCAAAGATGGTAACATGAAAGACTTTGAGAGTCTTTCATGCCTTCAGTCACATAGTTCTGAATCCTCCCCTCCTCTATTATTTCTGTATATTACTATATAAAACCATGCATCTATCCAATGGAAAGATCTCATCTGGAGGTTAGAATTTAAAATAATACTTATGCAAAACTGAAAATTGTTAGTGTGCTTTCTCAAATTCAAGCTTTTTTTCTAGTTTTCATAGCACTTATATTAAACAGGTGATGGTATCTGTCATAAACCAATCTGTCCTTAGTGTTACTGAATAGGGCCAATTGTAAAATCTCTATAATATAATACTTCTTTTCATGTCTTTAGTACTCTTCTCTGATGACCTTAAAGTATTTCAGAATTTATAATTAACAACTTTCTAATTAGATTTATGTTTTTCTTACCAATAGAGGAGAAACATAGGCTTTTTTTGCAACATCTTTTAAAGTCTTAAAATAAGCCTGTGGCAGAGTTAAGAACAGAACCCATTATCGCAGATGTCCGACTGCTTTGAAGACAAAAGCATTAGTTCAGAATGTGTCTGTTCTTGTTTAGAACTATTTTCTATGCTACTAATTTTGTAGACAAAATGCAGCAGAGCACTGAAGTCTTTCAGTGGTTTTTGTATAGCCATAGGTACATGAAGTATTTATTCACATGTTGACATGAATTGTTTCTATGTAGCCTATGAGAATTCTTTCTTACTCTGTTTTCTTTCTACTATGTCTTCAATTTTTCCACCTCTCATCAATCCTCCAGAAGTACAGCACATGCATTTTAATGGAGAATACATCAAAGGTCGACAATGATGCCTGGCTACTCAACAGAATGCCAAACTGGTGAATCACAGCTCACAGGCTAAACAAAGACCAATCTACACACTCTACATGGGCTTGATTTTTAATCTCTGTAAGCAGGAATATACTCGATGAATTTGCTTGGGCTCAACAACATTTAGCTCTGCTTCTACCATTCACACACAGTTTTGCAGCCTTCTAGAAATATCAGCAAAATCTCTAATACCTAGATCTGCGAAAAGCTTGTCTTTGCCAACTCTCCTGAAAATATCTTTAAATGCATTAAAATTCTAGTTGAAGAATTAAAGCAAAAATTGAGGTGGAAGGATTTTTGCAGGATAGTGTATGAGAGAATTAGATTCTTGTGCTTGCAGAAGAGAATGTAGAAGGAACACAATTTATTGAGAGGAAATAAGCCATATCTTAGATGAGGTCATGCCTATATAGCATTGTTTGTCTGTTGGAATTAGAAGCAAGGATGAATGAATGAGGTGGCATGTAACACAGCTCCAGAATTCCATCCATATCCAATATGTGCCATCCATTCACTAATAGTGCTGTTGTTACATAGTGCCTCTCCCTTCTGTAGAATAATTTCATTTTTAATGGAATAAATACATAAATTTAGAACCTGAAAGCTTGCCTGCAGCCATTAGCAGCCTATTGACAATGTCCATGCATTTTCCAAAAGACCCTTCCTTACATCCCTCAACACTGGCAAGTCAGAAGGCAAAATAAAATGAGTAAAATGGAACCAAAAGACAAAATTCAAATTTCTAATCCATGAAAATGTGCTACCCCAATACTGTGTTGATTATTGTCCCTCTTCACAGGATGGCTACCAGCAGAGCTCACAGTACTGAAGACAACAGCTGGCAAAAAAGACATTTCACATCTCCAGGGCACCTCAAGCACAAAAACCTATGTCTTTGGGTGATCAGAAATGGCAGAAATCTACTGAAAGAATCATTCTGCAGTTATTTGACTTAAAACTAGATGTGCTTGACCTAGGATTAATATGTCAACACATCAATATCAACCCTGTGCCAACAGTGACCACAACCCAACACTTCTAAGCACTGTTGGAGGTGCGGCAGAGGGACAGGCCTGTGCCTGGGGCAGGCAGTAGGAACTGGTGACAAACTCTTCCTTCCTTATGAGTGCCACTTACCAGTCCTCATTGCTGACTAGAACATCAGAGGAGGGTTCCAGGATGCAGAGACCCAATATTATCTAAAAGCCTAGAAGAGTTCTGACTTTATCTGTGCATCACGTGCTGCAGATTCTGTTTGGCATCAAAGTCTAGAAGATATTTCTTTCTAAGGCACATAGCTTGTTAGAAGCTGTTTGGACCTGGAGGCATGAGACATCTGTAGAAAAACTAAAATATTTACATGTCTTGAAGTGTTTAGAGTCCAGGCAGATGCACCCTTCCTGCTTGCAGAGAGTAAAGTGGCCTCACACTCATGTCCCATTTTTAGCCCAGTACATGCCTAAGCCCACTGGGAAATGAGAGGTGCAACCACAGCTGAAAGGAGGCTACAAACACAAGGCTTTGGAGGAAAGAAATTCGTAAGAACTTCCAAAGTCTTCCACCAAAGACACACCCATGTATGACACTGTCATGAAGATGGCATCCAAGCCAGCCAGAAGTAAATAACACATTAGAAATAAGAGAGCGGGGGGGAAAAAATGTTGGATTTTTTTAAAAAATTAAATACTCTTGCCTAGTTTTCCTTAGCTAATTAGCATCCCTTCTTAGCGGTTTAAGTAACTGCTCATTTAGATCAGTGAATGATTGCTCTGAGATTAGGGTGTGGGAAAAAAATTTTCTGTTGGGAATAATCTACTTATGCTACTGTTTATTTGAAGCAGTGATAAACATAGAGATTTTCCTTCCATATGTGCCAAGTATAAGAGAAAGCAGAATGATTAATGAACCCCTGCATTTTACCAATAAATTACTAACTTCAGACACAAATTTATAGTTTTCATTAGTACAAGTTTCATTAGTTTCATTGCAAGCTACTCTTGTTTTTTTAAGAATGTTTATATTATTTGCGTTTGATCTGCTGGGAATGACATTTTGCGCACCATTATTTATAATCTACAAAAATTAATTATGCTTCTAATTAACAGCATGAAAATAAATTATTGCTCAAGGAGTTATTTATTCAGTGGTAAAGCAGGAGCTTTAAGACTGTATATATATACACATTTCATTTGTGCTTCTAGCATTTTCTCTTTCTTCCTTTCTGTTTTACTTATTCATTTCTTCCCGGATTTCTGAGGTCCATTAAAGTTTGGCCTTTGTGAAAGTTTTCAAAATCTTAAATTTACTTCTTCTTCCTCAATGAACAAGAACAGGATAAACAATTTGATATGCATTTTCCTTCCTATACTAAGGCTAAGACATCTAAATAAGCACTGGGAAAGAAAAGGTGAAGCTACCGCAGCTGGTTGATGTACTCTGTTCTCATGGCCATTTAATGAAATTAGCAGTTATGAAATATGCTAAAGGTGGCTCCAGAGGCTGACATCTCATTATCTAGAGAGCACAAAAATGGGACAACCATGATGCAAACTACTTTTTTTCTGCTTTCCCGTTTTATTTAGGTGCAATTAGGAGTCACCTTGCAGCAAAGGTAGGACACCCTGTTCCACTCCATTCTCACCTCCTTTTGTCAGGTGTCAGTTCTTGCTGATTGTTGGCAGTGGACCTTGGTGGCTTGCTCCTGGGAAGTGGGTCTGACACCAGCTTAGCTCCTCTCAGAGTCTCCCAACAGCTGTTGGGTGACAGAAACTTTCAGTTACAAAAGGGGCTCAGAGAATGCAACCACACAATTACTGTGGTTGTTCCTGTTTTCCATACATTTACAAGTTAATGCTAGACGCAGCCATAAAAAATATTACGAACTGATGCTGCAGAATATTCAGAGAAAATGGTCTTTAAATCATAAATATTCATTCACCCAAATATTAACATCAAGTATTCACACAGGATGTCAGGGAAATTATTGGTGGTGTTATGTCCAGGCAGACCACCTCCAGTTCTCAAATGTAAAAAGCCAGAAAGTAATTTCAAAACATTCTATGAACTGCAGTATGCTCACACAATTCCTTTCAAACGAGTGAACCCAGGCTGCCTACTCACAGACACAGGATGGAGAAAGAAGGCTGCTACCAAACTGATAACTGTTAAGCCAGAGATAGACTTCTGTTTTTTTAAGGAAAGATAACAATCAACTACCAAAATAATTTATCTGATATTCAATTAATCCTTCATAACCTTCCGAAAATAAGGACTAAGACATCTAGTACAGTTTTCAGCAGTATTTCCTTCTCTTCCTAGCAGTGGAGCTGGAGAAGGCTCCCTAGGGAGTGGACTTTATTTCCCTTAGAAAGTTTTTATTTGCTGCCACTTGCTTCAGCCAGGGCCACGTGCCAGGGCCCTTAGCAAGGAGGGGAGCACAGGCTGCTGAAGCATCAAAAAGAAAGTAGAGCATGATGCCAGCAGTGTGAGGGGAATCTGTCAGCAGCAAGAGGGACAGGACACTCAGTGTCTTCCAAGGGTAAGACTTTGTGAACCTGCTGCAGATAAACTCCCATAGGTCAATATTATTTCAGGCTTCTGGCACCGACCAAGGCTGGATTTGTGGTGGGGATGCTCCTGCTTCAGGAGAGGCTTCCCTGTGCAGAGGAAATCATGTGCAAAGCCTCACTCAGAGGGGAAGGGAAGATGCTCACCCCAGCTGTACCACTGCCACAGGACTGGCAGGATGAGACCCAGCACCACTGTTTTAACAGGGGGGCAAGATGTGGAATTACTGAATATAAAGCACTGCCAAGGACCAAATGCATACAAGAAGGGTTTTGTTAAACCACTGAACACTGTGGCCCAAAGACCATATTGATCTGAAACTTTACAATAATGGTAAAGCCATTTTGCTTTAAATATACAGCACATACAGAAGGGGAAGCCTTCCTTTTCAACCCTGGTCCTTAGTCATCTGTTTTTCTTTCTAGTTGCCATGTGGGTCATGTTGAAAACGTAATGAGACTATCAAAAGGTATGTTGGACAGTTTAATAGAGAAGTCTCATAAACAGATGTTAGTAATGAACAGCTACCAGATAGATTAACATATCTTCCTTCTAATAAAATGTAATGTAAACTAGATAGATTGTGATACTCAACAACCTCAGTAGTGGATTTAAAATTGAATTATACGGAAGAAAAGCCAGCTCTGTTCTGATTTTAAAATTATGATGATCTACTATTATGATCCATCACTAGCAGAGCAGTAGGTGAAACAATAATAAATCACTCCTATTTATAATGCAGCAAATCATAAGTATCAAGAGGAGTTATAATTCATTTTCACTTCAGGTCATAATTAGACATCTACTGCATTGTGTTTTTCCATAGGTATATCACTAGCTCAGTAATTCATAATACATCACACAGAACCAAAACAAATGTAAACTGAGTAAAAACTATTCCTCTCCTCAATGTATTTAACATCCGTATTAAGTAACTGTAGTAAATACAGCTATGCAGTACACATAAGTGATATGCAGTATATTTTTTCTGTTATGTTAATATATTTCAGTAATTCTGCAAAATTCCCTAATGGCTTTTGAATTTGAGGACTTATTAAAAACAACTGCATGCTTCCAAGCATACATTTACCAGTTATTTGCCAAGCTGTTTGGATAATACAGGGGTGATTTGTCAGCCAGATACTGGCTGCTGGTTTCCTCTCAGTTTCTGAGTGCACAGCTATTCAAGGAAGATTAGCAGCAAACTGGTATGGATTTGCATTCAAGGGAGGAATTCAGTTATTTTACCTTCTCCCTTTTCTTGTTCTTCTCCCAGTGTGAGAAATTTTGCTCCATGGATCATGCAGGAAGCGCTGTGCTGCTAAAAAGCAACAACTGTGATATACACCTGCTCAGATCAGTGGAGTTTATTATAACAAGGATTAGAGAGTCTTAGTCATATTTACAAAGAATTTCTCTCCAAAGCAGAGTGAAGCCCATGTAGCTTATTCTTCATAAATAAATACTTTAAAAAAAAAAATAGTAGCACAAGATTAGTTTGGACATAGAGACCTTGTGTTTTACTTTGAGATACTGTGAGATCAGCCTTGCTGGAAGGAAGGTGCTGTTTCCTAGATGCCAAATCCAAGCCTCTGAAGTCCAGGACCATCATACTTGTTTTTTAACATGCACATGCAGTGGTTTCTGAGGCACAGGAACTGTTCATTAAAGAGGAAAATAAGACACTACATTGTACATCTCTCAGCGGCACAGCCAAGGCCACTGGATATCCTGCAAAACCCCAACAAATGCAAGGCACAAGTTCACAGACATCTGGTGAAAGTTACAGCAAACAGCTTAAACTTCCTCTGGGTTGTGGTGTCACTACTGCCCTGTGTTACTCAGCTTGTCACATTTCCATCCTCTCCTGCCCTGACCTTTCACTCAAGCTCTGCCCCTTCCCTTGGGCTCCTGACACTCTGACCTATTCCCAGCAGTAACAAACAGCACATTTCAGCCCCAATTTACAGCTGGCTGAGGTCAGGCTTTAACACCTCTAGCCATTATTCTACAATCCTGTTGATTATAGAGTTATTTCATGAGAACATCTGTCTTCCACTCAAAATGCATCCTCCCATTATTTTGTCACTCCTAAGACCCCGGCTGGAGAAAGGAGCCACCCGGTATCAAAACAAGGCAACTTCTGAAGAACGCTGTAGGAAACATGAATGTGAGCTGTGCATCAGAAGGGTTACCTGTGCTTCACCAGCCTTTAGCCAAGCAAAAGTTATCAGTCTCCTGTGGTGGCCGGGGTGTTCTCGGGCACAGCTCCTTCAGCCCACGCAGCTCCCGGAGCCAGCAGGGTTAAACACATCCCCCCTGACAGAAATAAACACCAGCTCCCTGTGCCAGGGGGGGACCTGCCCCTCCAGGTCTGTGTGTGCCAGGTTTGGTAGAGACATCTGTCTGATAAATAGCTCATTTTGCAATCACTATCACATAATTTAGTATTTTGACAGGTGCATAAACTTAACATGAGCTTTATATAAATATTAAACAGTCTTTCTAAAAATGAAAGCTCTGAAATGAACACAGTTCCCTAGGCCTGCCTTAATAATTATTCTGAGGAAGGGCTTTGCTGAAGAAGAAAGGAGATTTCTCTAGTGAAAGAGCACTGGAGTAATTTGGTGATATTGTATCTCAGTTTTGTCACTGTCAGTTTCAGGTGCTATTGAACCAAGACTTTCTACCCTTTGTTTTGGGATTCTTGTTCTTTGTTTTGTTTTGGAATTCTTTTGTTTTGTTTTCTAGTTGGGTTTGGGCTATTTGTTGTTTATATTTTAATTTCTTTTGCAGTTCAGGCTTATCTCTTTTTCCTTATCCTGAAGGGAGATGTTTACTATAAATTTGCAACAATATCACAGAATGGGATCGAGGCTGAATGAACACACAGGAAGATTTAAGAAAGCAAATACATGATGGAATTAATGAAGATGTTCCCTCCTGATGCTCTTCCTGTTGTGATACCCCCTTCACCCCACGACAGCCCTTCTATTGTCCCCTCCTTCCTCCTGGCCACTGTACCTGCCCTTGCTGAGTCTGGCTTTGTTCCTGGAGAAGCACTTAAAGGATAAATCCTGAAGCCTTTGTGCTGCTTTTTTTGCTTTTTTATTTTTTCCCCCTCGCAGACATTGATTTTACCGAGAATGTACTCTGCTCTCAGCACTTATTGCAATCAACATGAAAATAGTGTGGTACCACTTCTGAGAGTACCTTTCTTGTTTTGTCTCCTGTTACAAAAGATCACTTAAAGTGAATGATACAGCTGAAACCTGCTGCTTAACTCCTTGTAAAGATGTTCTCTTCTTTTTTCGTCCTTAAATACAGTATTTAAAGCAACCTTTTATGAGGCCTTCCTCTTGTCATGATGAAACTTAAAAATAGTGGGCTAAATATACTCCTGCTATGTCCTACTAATGACAATTAAAAGACAGTTACACCAAATGCATGTCTTATTCTTAAGATTGTTTTAATGGTCATCAGATAAACAAGTTGTCCAACACAACTGAGAGAGCCAATCTTGGGACTGAAAATTATGACCCAGAAGATCTTTATTTCTGATTCTCCTTGGTGGTTAAATTGAAAGTTTCTTGGCTAAAAGCAGCATGTGTGCCTTGAAACCCCAACAGAGACCCCAAAGACACCAAAAACCTCAGTGAGAGCCACAATGTAAATCATACATGCCTCCATTACTTTCTTGTACACCATTTTTAAAAGCACCATCACATTTATCTGTTTATTCATTACCCAAATGAGTAAATTCTATCCATCCCATGCTTCATTGGATGCTTTTCTCATTTCTTACTTTTCTGCTATAGGGAAGCACTTTCAGAGTAAACTTAGCTCTGTGATGAGTTCTTTTTCCCCTATAACTTCAGCTGTATTTCAGTCTTTTATGCCCTCATTGAAATCCCTTGCTGACATGCAGATACAAAGAGAAAAGAAATATTCAGGCATCACTTTTATAAAGGATTAAATTCTGCTGGATATGACACTAAAGGTGAAGTTTTCAAAAGATAAACTTTCCCACAGGACTGAATGACATAATTCTAAAAATGCTTTCTTAAAATTTCTTAAGGTCTTAATGACCTTATGCAAACAATTGCTGTAGAGCTTATTTTTGTGACACATCAGAAGTAAAGCAAGCCCATAAAATCCAGAATGTTCTTTTCTATTCTTCTTTAGTATTCAGACACTGAGTATATTCTATTGTCCTTTTTTTTTTTTTTTTTTTTTTTTAATTTTAGACCAGTGAGTTTATCAGATGATTCATGATACCACACTACAGAGCCATCTTCCTTTAAGCTGCAGGGCCTGGCTTTGAGGATGAACTGGATATGTGACTCTGCAGCTCTGTGTCATCATGTTGCTAACAAAATAAATGAGGAAAGTCAGCCTAAACTCTGCTTTCAGAGTCCAGTAATATTAACCTAGTGTTTACCAATTTTGTTTATTATTTAAAGGGAGGTGTGAGCTGCTGGCCTCAGGTTTAGGTCCTGTGTGTGCTACTTTAATGCACAAAAGGATCTCATCTATGGAAAAGGGTGAATTAACTATCAGTAAGTTTCACTGTAATAAATTAATGTACATTACTGCTCCTTGCACCACATTCTAACAGCAGAAAATACAACCACGGGCCCATAATTGAAAATCCAGACCAACTATAAATGTAAGAGACTTTGAACCCAAAGTCCAGTTCATTAAATGCAAATTCCAAGAACATTTACCAGAAGTTCTCAGAAAAATCCAATTCTTGTGACTACTGTAGCAAATCAGTTCTAATTCCTACAAACCTCTACTGGACTATTTCTATATTATGTTGCCTTTCCCTGGTCCTTACACAAATAAAACCCTGAAGACCCTCGTTAATATTTGACCAGAATAATTCCAAATAAATAGAATTTGCATATGTTGAAGTGACTTTTAAAGACAGATTTTTCCAGTAAAATAATATGGGCCTCAATAAAGTAAGAGACCTCCCAAAATATTTAGCAGTGGTTGTTTTTAAGACCCATCTGAATTTCATGGACAGGTTATATCATGTGTGATTTCCATTCCATTTTCTTCATCTCTGTTATAGCATAAAATTTCATCAAGTGTAAATGTCAGATCTTTTCTTTATTATTTGCTAATGTCATAAAAAGCTGAATTGTTTGCTTTGTTAAAGGGCTTACTGAGCATTGACTTTTCTTTATTTGTATTTTACTACCAAAAATGTTTTAAAAAATAAAATAATAATAAAAAAATCCCATCTGAAATGGAATTTAAATAACAGAGCAAGGTTTGCCATTATCATAAGTGTATAAAGTGCTTTGTGAGTAATAAAATGGATCATGGATTCTGGATAATTCAAACTGAAATGTTATGTTCAGTATCAAGATTAGATTACATTAATGTGGTTCATTTTAAATGGTTTAAAGGCCATCAGATGCATGTGAAAAGAATCTGTATCATAACTTAGAATAAATAGACTGAGACATTTGTTTATAATGTCAGTGCTAAACAAATCTATTACTACATTTCTGCATGTAACATTATGTTTCCACTGTTATTAAACAGGCAGAGCATGAAGATAAATTATAGCTTTAATTATAAACATTACCTTTGCATATTTATTAATTTAAAATGGAACAATGTTCACTAACCTCAGATTATTTATATTTTCTAATATTTTAATTAACTTTGGTTTATTTATATAACTTCTTTGCTGCTGCTGGTCATGCATAGCCACTTAACTTGTGTAATCTAATTTATCACACTGCATATTATCCAGGAAATCACACAGTATTGTTATGGTTAGTTTTGCTATAAGATACATAGGGAAAAAAAAGAGTTAATGACTGATGGGAACCCCCATTTAAGCTCACTCTTGGATATAAAATCCAGCCCTGCTTTTTTTTTTTTTTCAAATTGCACCCATCTAAGAAAACTCTGCTTATCCTGAAACTATTCCATTTGACACTATGCCCTTGATTCAACATTGCCAGCATTCATTCTTAAAGAGATTTGGGGAGGAAAAAAAGTCCTTGAAGGAGTCCATGTTTATTATAGCTCAATAATGAGCAGATAATGGGCAAAAAGGAGGAATTAAGGTCATAATGCAGCCTGAAAATTTTCTTTGCCTGGTTGATGTATTTCAGAGGAAGAGAAACTGCTGAAGTTTCAAATCCCTGGATGAGTTTCAAATCCTTCCAACTTCCAGCAAGAAAATAGGAAAACAAGCTTAACAGTGAAATTCTTACTGCTGCTTTACAATGAATGTCTTTAAAACCTCCAGTCAGCCAAACTTAGCTAAAGTCAAAATAGGACTCAGATGACTTCACCAGCAACTCTGTCAGGCCCACCTGCAAAACCCCCATGGCAGGAGGGAGGGACTGGGTGGGTTTTGCCTGGCTCTGATCCTGGTGATCTGATTAAGGCTCTTAAACAGCTTTTCTCTTAGGATAGAGGTTTATGTATGGCTGGGGAAGTGGCCAAGAGATGAAGACATTCCCACAGAAATTCTTTTGACATTCATGTTAGATACTATTAAATATTGGTTTATGCTTACATGGGTTCTCTTTGTCCCACATATCTGGGAGAAAATTTATTTAACTTGTTGACAATAGTTTAAATATTTTTTCTTAAATCTTCAGAATTTATAATATTTTTTACAATTAAAATTTTATAAAATAAATTCTATCAATGCATTAGTTTTCTTTAATATAAAAACTTTTTTGATTCAGAAATGTCTTTAAATTAAAATAAATAAGTTAATTACAAATAAATAAGCCCAAATGTTGTAATTTTTCTGCTGTCTGCAGCCAAAGCCAAAATTAGATCTCAGTCTTTATCTAGGACCATCTAAACTTCTATGTCCTTAAAAAACATACACCAAACTGAGTTACAGTCCTAGCAATGACAAAAAATAACCTTATTAATTATAAACCACCCCTTTTCCAAAAGCTTATCACTAATCCAATCTAAGAGCAGTTGAAACTTTTTAGTGAGATCACATGTTAATTTTGGATAATCATCACTAAAACTGTCTAATTATTTCAATTCATTATGATGACTGAAACCTCCTTTGTCAGCTCTTTTGACCTCTATAGTTTTATTATTCTTTAAATCATTTATAGCATGTCTCTTGCCATAGCCGAAATTGTAATTAACCTTAGCAATATCATCAAACATTTTATCAAGTTCTTCATCCAAAACTTTGGGAAAGGTTAAGAGTAGTAGGCAGAACTAAAAATAAAATGTCCTCAATGGTGGACCTTGTTCATCCGAATTTGTTGTGAAATAATGATGTAAAATCAAGGTTATAGATGAACAATGAAGTAAGAATCATCATTCTTCCTTTAGGAGAATATTGTCTCAGTTCCAGCAGAAGACGACAGTATTTTTAATGATATCCAATTAAACTCAATAAACCAATTAGCATTAACTCTCAGGGTAATTACATCTCTGGGCTTGACAAAGATCATACTTCAACCAACATGCTAGCAGAGCTCAGAGACTGAATAAATGTGTGGTTTACCTCACAAGGTCATCTCCCTGATGTTATTGTCCCTGACAAAGGAGTCAGCGCTGCAAGAGCAGAGCAAGATGGCAAATGTGCACACTTGTCTGATTGGGCTCCTGCCCAATTTTCTTGATAGGCAAGAAACATCTCCTGGCAAAGCTTAGCAAAACTCTGCACCATTCCAGCCCTTCTTAACAAAAATGGAGGAGAAAAGCAATCTAGCCATGCAGAAATTAAAACAGGAAGTGCCAAGATAATGCAATTTTACTTTGTATATGCTGGAAAGGCTGGCAGAGCAGAAACAAAAGCTATCCATGCGTGGTGTACCTGGGGAGAGGCTGCAACTGTGAGACTCTTGTATCAGCCTTGGAAATGGGGAGTTATGCAAGTCTCAGGCTGCAGTTAGCAGCAATTCTATTCCTGTGCAAATAACTTACAGCAGAGGAAAAGACCAAAATCTTTTGTGCTAATTCAAAAACAAATTCTGCCAAGTTTATGGCACCACCTTAAAATACCTCAGAAAATATTTGAAGATTGAACAGCTACTGACTTCACTGAGTCTAGCTCCAATTTCAAACATGTACATTTTCTTTAGATTTTATTTAGTATACATTTTACAGAATCAGTCTCCTACTAATCAAACATGCAAAATGTTGTTAGGAAAAGACAAGGAAAAAATAATTATCTTATTTTGATCCATTTTTTGGTGTGGATGGAAACTCTGCAAGAATGATTTATTACACAGCATTATAAGAGTTCCTGCTGGTGTTCACAGATGTCTTAAAATACAAAATTGAAAAAGGTGATAGAAATTTATTACTGCAACATATACAATAAATTTATTTCTGATTTGAAACTAAATTGATCCCAAATTTAGTTGTATTTTCTTAACTACTTCACCTTTCTCTAATACCTTCACTTGTTCACATCAAGAAACCTTAGGAAAACCATTTGAGAAATCATAATACTAAATCTGCTATGACACATTTAAAATGCCAGATTTGACAGCAGGAAAAGAATCCTATTTCCAGCATGAATTTTTCCATTGAATCTTAACCACAGGATTTGATTTTTAAAGACGTTAAAAGTGACATTTGAACTTCTATGGTGAGTGCTTTACATTTGTGACAATATAAGAGATGAAGCAGTGCTTGTGCTTCCGAACCCCCAAACATCCAGGGCTAGGTCCTGCTCTAAAATGCATCAAGCACCAGTTCCAAAGGCTGCTGCCTTTTCCTTGACTCCAGTGAGAGGCTCCCCAGTGGCACAGCCTTCTGAAGAGGAAAGGGGAGAACCACTGCCCCTCAGTACCTTCCACCCAGCTCTCCTGCTGTCTCCTGTGGCAGCAGCTGACATCAATAAATACAAGATGCACAGAGGCTTGGTATGCAAGTGGGGTGACTTGCAGGACTTGCTCAAACCAGACTGTTCAAAGGTTTAGGGTTTGTATCCAACATGGGGGAGCAACATTTGTGTGACTGAGACTCCCACAAACTTCTTTTTCAATTTCACAGCACATATCAGAGATGTTGCTCCATGGATGTTGTGTATGTAAACTTACTAACACACCAATTTAATCAGGCCTCCACAGCACCTTAGCTATCATTTAATTGAATGTGATTTATATCTTGCAGATTTAATAGCTATGTGATTTACCCACTTAACCAAAAAAAGACAAATATTAACAAATGTTATACTGTGAACTCAAATTAAATATGATGGGTTTATTTTTCTGGACTTTTTGTTGTACTAAATAAAGCTCACAAGCTGAATCTGTAGAGGAAAAAGAATGTTCCTAATTATACCTTTCTGGTTTCTAAGAAGAAAAATCAAACATCATTGCTGATACAGCTAAAAAGATCTCATTAAGTCCTACTCATCCTTAGCACCAGATCTTTTTCTAGTAGCAGGTGATCCTTTATCTCCCCCTTTTTCCTTCAGGTTAACAGCATTCAACATTTGTCCAAAAGACTGCAACACATCTCATGACATTTCATAAGCTTTATAAATTCCATTTTTCTGTTTTACTTGTTTCCTCTGGTAGTTTTAAATCAGTTTATCTCTCCCACAGAGCAGAGGTCCTGACCTGACACGGACCTTTGACCGTGGCAGTGCTAACACAAGAGCTCACTTATCAGATCTGAGAGTGCCTTGGAAACCCCAAGACAGCTGGCACTTACTGAGAATGGGAGCTTAGTAAAATTAATGATGCTGCACTGAAATGCACAAGGTAAATATTTTGATATGTTAGAAGAGCAGATATTGCCACAAACCTCATCCATATGGACACAGCACACGGGTGGGGGCTGAGCCGGAAAGGGAGAAGCAACATTCAGTGCCAAGAAGTGGCTGCTTCCTCTCCAAAACAAGTTTGACTTTTTTCCTTCCAGATTTCTATGTTCTGTAATGGAGCTTTACAGTAAAAGGGAGGTCAGTCTACTCATCCTCGGCCTCCTTGGAAAATTATTGAAAGTCAGAGATACATGGAAGGTCCCATGACCTCTCCTGCACACCCCTGAAGGGGCAGCCAGGTGTAATTTGTAACTCAATTTGTCATAAAACTTATGAAAAACATTTGAATTAATCAAAATATTTTATGAACAATATATATAAAATGAAACTTTTGTATTAAACACTAAGCAGAGGCAGAAGTTATTTTAGCTAGAAGACCAATTTTTTAATTTCCAAGAAATTTAGGAAATAGCTGCATTTTTTGCCTATAAAAAAACTCCCAACCTTTGGGAATTTAGAATTTAAGGTCTTTAAAAGCTAGGAATACAAAGCATGAATGATGTTTTCTTCAGAAATTTCCTCAATTTTCACCACTGGAGAAAAAAAACCCAACCGGAATATTCCCAGAAGAAAATCCATTTCCATTATAGCTCTATACAGGTTCAAGTTTGCTCTTGCTACCACAGTGATAATGTTTGCTAAAATGTTTTCTGTCTATCTGAAGGAAATTCCTGGAAAACTGTAACCTTGAGAAATGGAACAGTGAATATTCATCACCTCCAGAATTAGATCACACTCAGGAAAGAAATCTGGAATGACAAAAGGTAACCCACTAGTAGTTTGATGGAGTTAAGGAATCAGCCTTAATGCATTAGCTGGATTTGAAATTTTATATTCCTGCCTTCCTCCATCATCTCTAAGTCTGTGCTAGGGCCATGACAAGGAAACACCTTTTCAAGTCTGGGTTCAGAGCTGGAAAAGTGTAGCTATAGTCAGACAGAACCCAGCAGGGATGAACTGGACATCCAAATATCCACTGTTCAGCAGAAAAGGGACCTTGCATGTAAGGGCTGTATTCTTCTCATGTTCCTGGACTTCCTCACATACACAGAGAGGAACACAGCTACCTGGATAGCCAGTGAGCTGCTTCCTAAAAGCTGTGAGCTGTCTGTAACTCATGTTTCCAACCAAGTTTTGTAATTGTCAGCAGAGGCCACTGAAACTCACCAAAAACCCATCCAAGCAGTCTGCATTTGCTCCAGCAGATACATTTTGAATTAAGAATATTAAAGAATGAACAGATTACTGTACTCCTTGTTAATAATTTCTGCTATTTAATTATCCTAATAATATCCTGCTGAGAAGAGGTACCTGGACTGAGTTTGAATTCCACTCACTTCAAGAAGAAAAATTAAACTTGCATTGATTGCCTGAAAGAAGTGAGACAGAGGGAAGGAGCACTCAGTGGAGACCAGCAGTTGTCTTCAAAGGTTTGTGGAAGATATTGGCACAGAGGAATCATGTGATGGTCTCAGTGGGGAGCACTGGGCAGCCCATGAGGAGTGGAAAATGCAATGGCTCTCCCTGCTGAGGCTTTTGAGGACAGACACAAACATCTGTAAACACCTTCACCCTTGGCATAGCAGGGCTGCCCTTGGGGACTGAGGCAGGAGAACACTTGAGGAGCCCTTCCAATACAAACCATTCTGCATTTTAAATCTCTATATTTATTTTCTATGTATTGCATTAGGACATGGGCTGGTTTGCAGGATTCATCAGCACCATAATATCAGCTCTGTTTCTAACACATGCACCCACATATTAAGATTTTCACTCACCATACAGATGTAGCATGTCTTACCCTGGGTTAGTCTTACCAAAAATCCAACCTTCACTTTCATGAAGACTCCTAGTAACATCAATGGGATAAGGTTTATGAGAAGGAATATGCAAACAGGTTCTTTGCTGTTAAACCTTTATTATTCTAGTACAAACTATTTTGGCACATAATAACAGTAGTGCTATTAATATGTTAACTGGAATATTAATTTTACTGGTGTGGTTGTTCAGATTTCAATGATTTCAATATTTTTTTAACAATAGAATTTTTTTTTTCCACCAAAAGGGTGCAATTTAACAGAATCACTTTCCACTTACAAACAAGTTGTACATGTACCTTAGTGAGAAACTTCTTTTTTCCTGAGCACAGTAAAAAGATCAGGCCCTGATGTTAACAGGAAGCCCCCTGGCTTTATTAAACATAATGGCAGCCCTGCTATGGGCATCAGTAAAAATAAATACATAAGCAGGCCTTCAGTTCAGTGCTTACATGTCCATTCTACTTTTCTTTCTTGCTAATAAGGCATGCTCTGGCTTGCTCTATGAAGTTCATGTTCTTTTACAAATAAATACTTCTTTGGCACTACCCTGTTGAAATGGACTAATCACAGTTTAGAATATAAATTATGGGAGCATAAATAAGAAAGCATCTCCCTCTTCCCCCTTGCTCCATCTTCAAGTTTGACTTTGATTGGAGTGGGATTGCCAGTAGAGTTGGGCAGTTTACAAGCTGTCCCCAAAATCCTGACTGATGTGTCTCTTGCTGAGCCTGTGCCCCACAGGATCCGCCAGGCAGACATCACACTAATCCAGTATTGAGCTATTCAAGCATGTGGGAGTTGGAGCTGTCAAGAACTGTAAGAATCATGTGCAAGAAACTCAGCTTTTTCTCTCTTTTTCTTGCCCATTTCATAGATGTAACTACATTTATCAATATGTTATGTGTTCATCTCACCACTCACCTATTTTGATTTCTTGCTTTGAAGAAGCCACTATAATCAATCTAAACCAATCTAAACAATCCAATGAGTCTCATATGTTCACTTCAGAAAGGGCATCTATGAAGAAAAGGCTTTTACATTTCACACACAGGATGAATGCAGGGGGAGGCAGCTGAAATGGGACAACTCTCAGAGTGCTCACAGGCTTCCACTGAACCCTGAACAACAGCTAAACCTCTTTTTCCCTGTATCTGCAAACATTTTCCATATGACCTCAGAAAACAGTGGATAGTTTGGCAATTGAGAATTTATGCAAACCATTAACACCCTAATTTCCCACCGTGCCCAAGTGTAAAGACAGGGAGGAAAGGTGCCCATCTCGTGCAGTGGGGAGCCAGGCTGTGTCCAGCTCCTGCACAGGCTCCCTCTGGGCTCCAATGTTTGCAAAAGAACCAGCACCATTTGGTTCAAATACAGGGCTGGGTTTGGCTTTAAGGAGACTTTACAAAATTCTGAGAGACTCCTCAGAAATGCCTTGACATGGATTTACTCCTGGGCTACAAAGTGTAATTGACCCAGCACTTCTCAGAAAGGTCTCCAAGAAGGAAGAAAAAAGCCTTAAGATTTTCACCACGCTCAGTGTGGAGATGCACTGCTGTGCACCACCCAGAAAAAGGTTAAGAAAAGTAGATCAGGAAGGCAGACATTCCCTAGAGTTATGGGACTCCATGAATGGAAAAATCTCAGCTTGAGCTCTCTGTAGCAAAGTGGGCAATATCTATTTCAGGAAAATGTTTTTATCATTTATTATGTCATAAGCAAAAGAGTAAAATAAACTGTTTATTATCATGTATAAAATGCTTTTGACCAGCCAACTGAAAAACTAATTTCATTTTCTCATTACACTGCCTCAGGCATCCTTTAACGTCAATTTTTATTACAGACAAAGAAGGGAAATTAAAATGATCAGTTACAGTGGAAGAAAAAACATTTGTTTCAGATTTTTAAAAACTAAGACCAATAAGCACTGAACCTGCTAATCATTCTTGGTAATTACCACTATTTTTGCAAGAAATGGAAGGGAAGTCCTAGGGATCTGTATTTTAATGTCCCAGAAGGAACTCTCCTGTGTGGAAGTATTAAGGTTTCCAAGAAAATTTGAAACAGTAAAACCAGGAGTCTCTGCAGAGACTGCTAGGTCTCATTGCACTGGAATAGGAAAGTTAGTTATAGAGATTCTCCCTAAAGGAGAATTAGAGGCATTTTTCTTGCTTCTGGGTGGAATTTACTGTTCTCCTTTGGGTACGATTAAGGCAGCTCCACCAGCACAGTCACATGCCTTCACATCCTTTCTGCTTCCAAACTGCACCAGATTGCAGCACTTCTGTGGACTTGCCAAACAGCCACACACCACAGGGGAGGCCACTCAGAGCCCCTCTTCTGCCCCCACCCCAGGTGGGACATCTCAGCCCTTTTCCTTCACAAAAGGATCAGAGCAATCCCAGACTGAAAGTGGGACCCACGGGGATCCCTGAAAGATATATGGGAGGATAAATAAATAAATAAATA
>VZTZ01031347.1:2834-32586 GCA_013400955.1 Drymodes brunneopygia
CGGACCCGCCTCAGCATCTTCCCCGCGCCCGCCCCGCAGCGCGGCCGTTCGAGCACCCGCCCGGGAGCCCCGGCTCCGCTCAGCCCCGCTCCTCCCGGGCAGCCCCGGTTCCGCTCAGCCCCTCTCCCATCGGGCAGCCCCGGCTCCGCTCAGCCCCGCTCCTCCCGGGCAGCCCCGGTTCCCTCAGCCCCGGCTCCGCTCAGCCCCGCTCCTCCCGGGCAGCCCCGGCTCCGCTCAGCCTCTCTCCCATCGGGCAGCCCCGGCTCCGCTCAGCCCCTCTCCCATCGGGCAGCCCCGGTTCCCTCAGCTCCTCTCCTCCGGGGCAGCCCCGGTTCCCCGCAGCCCCGCTCCTCCCGGGCAGCCCCGGTTCCCGGAGCGGCGGAGCGAGGCTGCGGCGCTGGGCGGGGGCCGCCAGGGCAGCCGATAGCCCAAAGCCCCCCGGCAGCGCGTCCCTGGGCAGAGAGCGGAGCGGGGAGAACGCACCGGGCTCAGCCCCCAGCACAGCCCGGCCCTGCCGGAGCTGCCCCGCAGGACGCTCAGGGAAGATCCCCCGGAGATGCCAACCCGGCCTCTCTGCCGGGGCAGGCGTTTGGCAGTTAACAGACCCAAGAGCTTCCCTTTTCTTTCAGGAGGAAGACTTCAGAGTATTATTTCTAGAAAAGAAGGAGCAGTGGCTATGAGTGACACCGTTTTTCACCAGCTCACCAGCACAGCTCAAGGACTGTCCCCATTTTCAGGCTCCCCACAGGGGATGCAGAACCTGAAAGTGCAGGTGGGATGTTCAGAAGAGCATGGAACCCTCCCAGTCCAGTGGCCCTGAAGGCGCCCAGCATCCCCTCTCTCTGCTGCCCACTTCAAGTCATAGCTCAAATCCTCCTCAGCCCAGCCTTAGGCCCCGAACAAACATCCCTGCAGCTATTTTTAAAGGTTTTTGGGAAGCCTTTAGCTCCATGCAAGATGTAGAAATTTTAAATACTTTGGCACATTCTTCCCTCCAGGGTTCACGTTCTTCCTCCTTCAGGCAATAAAAGTGCTGTGGGAATCGCTGTGGATCTCAGTGCACCACGGGCAGAGCTTTTGTTGTTGTTCTGCTGGTTTGGGGAGAGCTCTGAGGGAGGAGGTGACTGGGGGTGAAATCCTGGCTCTAGTGGAGGCAAGGAAAGGTTTCTGCACAGCTCCTTGAGCATCTTGCAGGCACTGAGGGAGGTCCTTGGGGACTCACAGGTGAGACAGTGCCCGAGGTGAGGCAGAGCAGCCACTGCTCCTCTCTGGCCAGGGATGAGGAGGGGACACTCAGAGCTGCACAGACCCAGCTCTCTCCAAACACACCTGAGCTGCCCCTCCTGCAGCCCCACAGGTGGCAGCTGAGCCCCTCCAGGAGGGGTGTGCAGCTCTGAGGTGCAGCTGAGGTCAGCAGGGACTCACAGGGGCTCAGAGGGGCAAAGGCTGGCCCAGGATTTGGGGCCAGCTTGTCCCCATTGCCAATGGCACACTGCTCCCAGAGCCACATCCTCTGACACACTGTGCCCTGGCCTGGAGTGCAGCAGCAGCTCAGTGAGGATCTCACAGCTGGGGCCTGAAATGTGGGCACTGGGTGGGCTCAGGATCACACCCAGCTCCCTCTGCCCTTCCCTGGGTGATCCTGTCAGAGCTGGGCATTGGCCCCCAACAGCCAGAGCTGCTCGTGGCCCCTCGCAGCCCCTCAGTCCTTATTCAGCCAAAGCTGCAGCTGCCCCACAACTGAAACCCCAACACACGTGATTGTGAAGCAAAGAATCCTGTGAGAATCAAAGGGTTTTCTGAGTCATCCCCTGCTTCTTTCCAGCTTTAAATGTTCAGGGATGCCACAGAGCTGGAAACATTTTTATTTTAAAAATACATGCTTTGGGATAATCAAAAGCACAAACACTAAATAAAGCTAAATTTAATCGCCTTTGGGTTTACTGCTGGATCTGAAATAGCTGTTTTTCCAATAGCTCTCTGGAATCCCAACTTTATGGTCCCCAGGACAGAAGAGGTCTGGCAGAACGTCAAGCCCAGGCCACAGCTCTGCAGATGGAGCCCATGAACCCGAGTGTGGCTGTGGCCAGAGCAGGCACTGCAGGCTGGAGAGGCAGCCTGGGGCACCTGGCTGCCCTTCCATGGCAACTTCTCTTCATCCTGCAGCTTGTCCCTACTCCTCATCTCTTGCACTCAGCCTGCAGGAGGCCTGACTTTGATAAATCTACACATTTCCATACCCACCACTCCAAACAAACCCCCAGGACTCTGCAGACACAGCCCAGAGCACATTGGGATGGCTCCTCCTGCCCTGGGCTACAGCAGCAGGGCTCTGACCAAACCAAGTTTAAACCCACTTACACTGGAGCAGGCCATGGATCCTGCTGGTCTGATAACCCAGGCTGATCCTGTCACCCAGGATGTCCCACTCAGGCTGGGCACAGCCTCACGGGGTGCAGCTGGCTGGGGTGTCTGTGGGGGATCCCCCCACTCCCACCTGCCCATCACAGCCACCCTGCCCCAAAATTCCAGGCTGATCCTGTCACCCGGAATGTCCCACATCCCACCTGCCCATCATCACAGGATGGAGCTGGCTGTAGTGTCTGTGGGGGATCCCCCCACTCCCACCTGCCCATCACAGCCACCCTGCCCCAAAATTCCAGGCTGATCCTGTCACCCGGAATGTCCCACACAGGCTGGGCACAGCCCCCCAGGGTGCAGCGCCCCTCACAGCCCCTAGGGGATCCCCTTCACTCCCACCTGCCCCTCACAGCCCCCCTGCCCCAAAATTCCAGGCTGATCCTGTCACCCAGAATGTCCCACACAGGCTGGGCACAGCCCCTCAGGGTACAGCTGGCTGTGGTGTCTGTGGGGGATCCCCTCACTCCCATCTGCCCATCACAGCCTCCCTGCCCCAAAAATCCAGTCCCAGCAAAGGGGACAGGGGCTCTCCCCAGGCACCTCCCCAGGTCTGTGCAGGCTCCCAAGGACGCTGCTCCTGCTAAAATGTTCCTTTCTTCATCCCATTATGGCCTCACAGCCCATAAAACCAATGGAGCCTGCACAGACCCTGCGAGTAACAACTTGGCATAATAAAGTTGAAATATGTATCCGAGTGGTTTTTAACAAAGAGTTCAGGTTCAAGCTGGTGGGAGACTGTGCAATAATTTTACTGCTTTTGGGGGGATCACTACATTTGTGTGTAGCTTCAAGCTGTTCATTGCAGTGCCCTGAAATCTCTCTCACCCTCAAGGAGGAATGAAAAGCAAAGCAGAGCGCTGGGCTGTACCCGTGGCTCTGGGATTCACACCTGCAGCAGTGAGAGGAGTTCTGGGACCTGCACATCCCAGGGACACACTGAGCATCCCCTCCTGGGACATGAACTCCACCTTCCCATGGTCAGAGCTCTGGATCCCCCAGGTTGCACTGCCTGCAACCCCTGCACACACACTGATGCTTCTGCCCACTCACGTAAGGCACAACAAGATATAAATAGCAAAATCTGTTTGAGATTGTGTTAGGTAAAGATGGAAGAGCCAGAACAAAACCAGAACACGGGTCTGATTTAATATAGATTCATATGCAAATTCTACAATTAATTGCATATGTGTATAAAGGAAAGTGAACCAAGTCTGCTGCTCACCACTACATCAAAATCTTGGCCAAGTGCTGTGAAGGAGGCTGCAGCCCCCAGGATAAATGTGTGAGTCAAAAAGCAGAGGAGTGTCTGGGAACACCCACACAGAGCCCCCATTTCTCTCCCACCAAGCACCTGCTGTGAAACCCCCAATGCAGGCTCCAGGAATGGCTCTGTGGGGTCAAGTAATTAACCAGAGCAGTGAGCCTTCACCACAAAAATGAACCCCAGCTACGTTTATACAAACTTTTCTGCCTCACTAATTGCTTCCCATTCGCAGTAATGTGTTTACCTTCTCCTTCCTGAAGCTGGTCATTCATCCTCTTCTTTATTTAATTCCAGGTGGTTGATTTGGAGCCAACTCACCAATTTCACCAAATAATTTTTGAATTCAGGCCCTCTGGCTCCTCTGACACCAGGTGGGACACATCCACAATTCTTCTTTCCTCTGGACAGCAGATCCTGGTGTTGGGTTTGCCCAGCAGGTAACTGTGATCCATCCTCAGTTCCTGTTTGTGTGAGGTGTTCCAATTCCAGAGTATCTGCTCTTCTATCAAAGCAGACTCTCCTTCAACCAAAGGATTTTTTGTTTTTAGCTGCTGCCAGCAAACACAGCACCCTTGGAGAGGTGGCCTTGAGAGACCCTGACCCCTGCCTGTCCCCAGTGGCCACAGGTCCATCCTGGGGTGCTCAGCCCCATGCCCGTGTCCTGAGCTGGCACTGCCCTGTCCCAGTGCAGGGCAGGGGCTGTGTGACAGCTCCCTGAGTGCCCACTCACAGCTCCCTGAGTGCCCACTCACAGCTCCCTGAGTGCCTGGGAGGGAAGGGCTGCACACAGAGCAGCACCTGCCCTGTGCAGGCACAAACGGCTGCCACAGCCTTTGCTCTCACAGGCCCTCCTGCCTGGCAAAACCAACCCAACAGAAACTCCCTGGTACCTGCAAAGCCAAACAAAACCAGGTGACCCCCTCACCCCCAAACTCCTGTTCAACCCCCGGCTACTCATTGCAGAGGGTACAGGGGGTGGGAGCCAGCAGGGAGCCCCATGTCCCCATGATACCTGAAGGATTTTTTTGCCTTTTCTCTTCAATACCTCTTACACAGTTCACTGTATTCACAAGTATCAGCAGGCACACTTGTGATGCTTTGGGTGTGATCCTTTAGCCTGGGTTCTGGGTGTCCTGCAGGAGACCAAACACCCCAGAAACTACACAGAGATGGGAGAGCAAACATTCTATTGCTGTGAGAACTCAAGGTCCCCTGGCAGGACAGATTCTGTAAACTGAAGTTAGCCCACCCTAACCCCTGATTGGGCCCTCTAGTTAGATATGCTAATGAGTAAGGGCTTTAATTGCACACTCGACTGGGGGGACGGGGCTTTTGTGACGCTGTCACCTGGACAGCAGAAGCCATCGAGTGGGATCCTATTAAATACCCAGGGAAACGACCCCCAACCCTCTGACCCTGTCTGAGCTTTGATTTCCTAACACCAGGAAAAGGCATCACCCCCAGTGACTCTGCTCCTGCTTCTCCCCCACTCCAGGATCATTGCCTTTCTCACGGCTCTGCTGCCGGGCTGGGGGAACAGGACATCTTTTACTTTTTGATTATTTTGCTCCCAAGTTTTGCCCTTCTGCCCCAGCCTGAGGGACTGCTCCGTGACTAAATTCATTTCCTCCTGAATGGGGTCCGTGCCCCAAGCAGGGGCTGTGCTCAGCCCCAGCAGGACCAGCAGCAGCAGCAGCACCCTGTGCGTCACTGACCCCTCTGGCCCTGACTCCTGTCCCCAGCCTGGCTGCTCACGAGTCCCCAACTGCTCCCACTGGCCCCTTGACTCAGTGACGGAGGAGCAGAGCTGCCCAGGGGAGCAGGGGACAGGACAGCGTGGGGAGGACACTGTGTTTTCCTCCCCTGTTGTTTTTTCCCTTACGTTATGCAGTTCCTGTGAATCTTGGGTTGGGGAGTTGTGCAGTTGAGAGTCATTTATGGCACCCGGGGGGATCAGCAGCCACTCCTGGCACAGGCTGGACCTGGCAGCACCCTGGCACTGGGGCTGGCCCTGGGTCAGGCAGGGGAGCCGGGATCCTGCCCAGGCACCCAGCCTGGCAGGGTGGGAATGAGGCACCAGAGCACCAAACCCACGATTTTCCCTAAGGCTCCACAGTGCCCAGGGTGTGTCTGCCCCACACAGCCTCCCCTGGCACCTCAACCACCGTGCCACACACCCCACTCACCTTTGTCACCTCGACAAATGCCACTGCCCTCCTCCTGGTTTAGTGAAAATAGAACCAAACCAACACAACCACAGTCCTGCTTTGCCTCTGCACCTCTCCACCTCACGCACTTGGGACAGTTTGTATCTGCCACAATTTAGCCTGTTCCAAAACACAAATATTCCTGGGAACCATGGCTTGAAGAGGATTATTTCTGAATCCCAGCTACAGTCTGAAGTCAAGACACAACAACCCTCAACCCAGGTTTTGTGCCTTTTTTGCCAAACTCCCACTGACAGGCTCTGACCAAAGCTTCAGGGCTCAGCAAAAGCACCTGAAGTGTTCTTCATATTTTACCTATGAGCTTTATTTTTCAAAGCCTTCCCTGGTGCCCAGGTTTCTTGCATTTCCTTCATTTTCTTGCACTGCTTTATTGCACCACTAAACTCCACCACCTCCTAAGGAAGATCAGACTTTGCAATGTCATTGTTTGTTTGAAAGCTTGAATGCTTCACGTACAACAAACCTTCCATCTTCTTTCCAGTTCCACGACTTCAAAACAAAATCATGACACATAATACTGAGTAAGTTTACACAGGGATATATAAAAAAAGCCTGTTTGTGTAGGACAGAACCTGCCCACATCCCTCAGTCCCTCCCTCCCCTGGCTGTGTCAGGGACTGGGGCACCAGCACCTGCCTGCCCCCAAACAAAGCCCTGCCCTGCAGCTGCTGCCAGGAGGGCAGTGAGGAGCCCCAGGGTGCAAAAGCAGGAGCAGTGGCAGCACCCAGACCCTCTGGGGAGGGAGCTCAGGCACAGGAGCCAGGCCAGGCTCCTGCAGGGCTCTGGCCCCCTGTGCCCAACCTCAACGGGCAGTGGCCACAGGGCTGTGGGCAAACCCACCAGCCTGGTCATTAAGGCAGCTGGAATGGCAGAGATGTGAAATGCAGCGTTTTACTCAGTAGCCAGGTACTCAGAGAAGGGGAAGAAGGCAGGAGGTGTTTCCCAGAGCTGAGCTGGCTGCTCCTGCAGCTCTAGCTCCTCTTTCTCTTGCCCTGGGCAATCCCTCCGTCGCTCTCGGGCACGCGGGGCCGGAGCAGCTTCCTCCTGCTCCCTGTCAGAGCCACGGAGCTGCTGCTGCAGGGAACAAAGAACAGAAGGATTAGAGGGGTTTGCAAGTGCCCTGAACACTAAACCCTTAACACAGCACACACTGATGCTGCACAGGAGCACTGTGAGCAGCACACAGCTGCTGCACACGAATGTGCCACGGCTGATGGGGAATCACGGCATGGCTGGGGTTGGAAGGGACCTCAAAGATCTTCTCATTCCACCCCTGCCGTGGGCAGGGACACCTTCCACCCCTCCCAGGGTGCTCCAAGCCCTGTCCAACCTGGCCTCAGACACTTCCAAGGATATAAACAAGTATTTCTGTCTCCTCATTTGAAGAAGGTGACAGCACCCCACAGCCCCTGAGCCCACAGGAACAGGGTCCTCCCAATGCCTCTCCTCCTGTCCCCTGGGGTTTGGAACCCGAGGAACAGCAGCAACCCCCCAAATTCCATGTCCCTAACTGAGGACAACCCCTGGCACTGACAAAACCATGAGGATGTTGTATCAGAAAAGGCAGTTTGGGGCACAGCCACCTGGAGGGAGGACAAGAGGTTGGTCAGTGTTACCCCCAAAGGAGTGCTTGGGGCTTGCAGCTTTGCCAGGCACTCTCCTCATTTATGGGCAAAGTATTTTCCACTGAAAACTCAACAAGTGCTTTCTTTTTAGTCAGAGTTTTAAAGAAAAAACCCCTTAAACTAGCCATATGTAAATGAAGCAGCTGATTCCCATCGTTCAGCCTTGGAGCTTAAAATTCCACACAGTGCTGACATGAAAGATGCCACTAAATCTATCAACAGCTTTTGCTAATTAAACGTTCCTTTTAAGTGCACTCTGTTTTATACCATCTGCTAGGTTGAATCCATCCTGCAGGGACTACTCATTTGTCTTAAACTGGGAATTCACAACTGAAAATGACAATGGAAACTCCAAGATGCCCAAGTCCACATCTGCTGACAACCACCAGACACACAGCACAGACCCTGGCAGGAACAGCTCGTGTTGGAAATGCATCCCCTGCATCCCTGGGACCCTCAGGCTCAGGATCCCTGTGAATCCCAGCAGATCCACAGCACAGACCCTGGCAGGAACAGCTCGTGTTGGAAATGCATCCCCTGCATCCCTGGGACCCTCAGCCCCAGCCAGGGAGATCCCTGTGAATCCCAGCAGTCAGACCCAGCTGGGACCTTGGCAGTGGGATTGAACACACAACCCCAGAGCACAGAGCTGAGGGACCTCTCAGACCCTGCCCAGCCCCTTCACACATGTGGTTTTCATGTGGGTCACAGAAAAATGATGCAGAGATTTGCAGATATTAAGACATTAACAACCAGGAAGTGCTCTTCTCATTTCAAACAGAAATAAATCAACATAGATGCTCAATTCCAGCCTGTTCAACTTGTCAGCCTCACCTACGGCTCTGTCAACAATGGAATTTTCAAATGTAATAGAAGATTAGATTTAATTCCCCATAAAAATAGTTTCCTCTTTTTAAATTAAAATACATACTTATATATACCTTAGAATAATGATATTTAATTGGGCATCTGTGGATTCTTGAAGGACTCAGGTGTCATTTTTCAAGGATCCACATTCACTGATCAATCTGTGCTTCCCAGAACTGTGGGGATTCTCCAAGAGTCTGACTTTCCTGAGGCATTTGCTTCTCCAGGATCCCACCAACTGCAAACTGCAGCCCTAAACCCATCCCAAGGATTTCAGCTCTTGGATATTCTACTCACCTGTCAGAGGATGCTGAACACGACTCAGACCCTTCCACATCTGCCAGAATGTCTGAAACGGTGCTGAAGGGGAAAATAAAATTGATGGGAATTATTTTAGCAACACCAACAGCAATGCAGGGCTCGACTTGGCAGTGGCAGGAGAACCCAAGGACGAGACCAACCCCTCCAGCAGCAACAGCAATGAGAAATAACATCGACCTACAGCCCAGTCCAGAAACTTTTATCTCTGTGTCACTTCATTTTTAGTTATTCCTGAGGTGCCATTATCATTATTTAACACACAGGACATTTCTGTGTTTATGTCTGTTAGGTGGTAACCACATCACCTCTGTATTCCCAGGCACCAGAAAGTTTCTCTGCAGAGGATCTGCAAGATGCTCTGGTGGGTAAAGTTTACCTTCTTTTCTTGAAGTCTGTCATAAATAAATCCACGTGACACATAAAGACTGCAGGATTTTTTTCACCCTTTGCCATTTTATCTCCCCTGTGAGGTGTCAGCTGTCACTGTGGCAATAACTACAGAACCAGCAGGAATTTGGGTGGACAAACAACACCAGGTTAGAGTAATCTCCAGCACATGTACATTCAGTCACAGAGATAAAAAGGAAAAAAAAGATACCAAAAATTGATGGGGAAAGTTTTGAAGGTTAACGTTGTTTTTACTCTCAGAATTAGAAGTCCATCAAAAGCTCATTTTCGGGGCACGAACTGGATGCCCAGGGAATGAGTTATCACCATATTTCCAAACCCTACTCTGATGCTCCAGTTACATTTAAAAAAAGAACTGGGGAGGACCACAGGGCTATTTGTGTGCTTTTAGTCCCCTAAAATAGCAAAAGAACAGGTTTGAGGCCTGGACATGATGTACTTCCCTGCCCTGCAAGCTGCAGCATTCATCACCCGCCGCGTTTGTCACTGCAAAACAATAAAACTGAGAAAGTCTGGCTGAAGCTCAAACCAACAACACGTCACCATTCACATGTGGAATCCATGGCTGTGCCTACCAAACCCTTTCAAAACCAAGTACAAAATGTCCTGGAGTGAGGAGTTCCACCTTTGGCCTGCACATGGAGCTGTCAATGGGCCCTGGATGCTGCAGCCACCGCTCCCCAGAGACCCCAATTAACTCCTGCGCCCTAATTGCAGTGAGAGACTGAGGAGCTGCACACATCTGTCTTAAACTGGGAATTCACGACTGAAAATAACAATGAAAACTCCGAGATGCCCAAGTCCACATCTGCTGATGACCACCAGACACACAGCACAGACCCTGGCAGGAACAGCTCGTGTGTCAGAGCTGCAGCACGATGGAAATGCATCCCCTGCATCCCTGGGATTTCAGGACATCTTGAAGTTAAGACTGTTAAGATTTCTGTCTGAAACAGATGAATTTTAGGCAATCAAATTCTTACTTGGGAAGGAAGGGACCTTAGGACTACAGCTTTAGTACTAAGTTAAAAATGCCCAGGAACCACTTTTGGCACTGAGGCCACCAGGCGTGAAATAGTTTGTGTCATTAATAATAAATGGTTGTACCCCACTAAAGCAGGATAGCTTCATCCAAACTGTAAACTGGGTCTTTTATAGCACTATTTAATTTATTGCTATAGATGTTTCAGGTGAAATGGATCTCATCCAAAATTAGCACAGTTCCATATCTGAAACAGTCTTCAGCAAAGTACTGTGTTTTATCAGCTGTTTTTCTTTTCTGTTTTCCTCCACAAATGCTTGGATTCTGAAGGCTTCTGAACTTCCAGCTGCAGCTAAAAGCCAGCCCTTTGCCTCAGGATCCCTTCCAGCATCCCCCTGCTCCAGGCCAGCCACTCACAGGAGCATTCTCTGCATCCCAGTTCTCCCAGACACCCGTTCCAGATCCTTAAATATGCCACAGCTGGATGTGCAGCTGAGGGAATTATGAATATTTGTCCCTTGCTGACACGTGCCAGGGGACAAAAGTGTTTGAAAATTAAAATTAAAAAAAATCCTTAAATATGCCACAGTTGAAAAACAATTATCAAACAAACACTGTCAACTAAACAAAAGCAATTTTGAGCACTAACTGAATTTGTATTTTAAATCAACTCTTTTTCTTTCCCTGAAGAAAAATTCTCCCTCTTCTTAACATCAAATGGTTAGCTCTTAAACTGAAGATTATAAATTAAATAAGGGAAACAGCCGTCTCATTCTGAAGATTTTTTCCTATAAATTTTAGCCCACAGAGGCCAAAGAGATCACAGAATTTAGAATTGTTTTGTTCATTTCTCCAGTGTTTTCTGCCTTTTCAATGCCCCAGAGGTACCCACCTACACTGCACAGCAAAACAACCCTTCAGACTTTATTCAGACTCCAAACTCAAGACAAATTCCCACAGCAGATTCTCTGTCCTTTTCTTAACTAAAGGTCACTAATGTCTCCCACAATTTTACAGATCATTTCCAGATGAGTCAATTTTTACAGCAAAACTATTGAAGTTGTTCACCCAAACTGCTCAAGATGCAGCCAGCATCCTGTGGCAGGGTGAGCCTGCACTTATTCATACCCTCCACGCTGGGAGAAATGCAGCTCCAGTGACTCAGGCAATTCCCCATATTCCTGCAGGGTTGCTTTCCCTCATCCCTCACAAACAGTCACCCCACAGTCAACTCTTCCTTTCTTGACCATCACTTGGGTCTGACTCCCATCCCCCTGCTCTTTCATTTAAGATAAACACACCACCCTAAAATAGAGAGAAAAAAGCTGATGTAAGTGTGAATGACATGTCTTGTACTAAAACTGAGAGGAGGCAAATGGCTCTTTGAATTGATTTATTTTCAAGCAGATTAGGTTCCTCCTCAGCTCTTTGAATTGGTTTATTTTAGGGCAGATTAGATTCCTCCTCAGCCTGTGTGAGCAGCCAGGACCTCCCATCCCAGGGTGTGCCTGGAGCAGGCTCTGGGCAGGCTTCCCCTCAGTGCTGGCACAAGAAATGAGCTCCAGCCCCTCTCTTTGCCCAATGCCATCTGGAGGTGAGTGCCAGGAATTCCCATGAGAGAAGCAGCTTTTCCCCTCCTGCAACCCTGCCTGCCCTCTGTCCCCCTGCAATGCACAGGAGGAGCTGTGCTGGAGCAGCCCAGGCACTGGGTGATATCCAGGATGAGCTGAGCAACACAACATCTCCCCTGGCTGCCCAGAGCCTCCTCTCCAGAGCAGTGCCCAAGGCTTCACCCTGCTGCTCTGGAGAGCTCTGCCAGCCTTGGCTGTGCCCAGGTCCCCACCAGGGCTCCTGTCTGCACCAAACCTCACACAGCTTCCACTGTCTCACTGCTTCCCTTGACTCTTTCCAGGCTTCCTCAGCTTTCCACGGCCTCCCCTGCAGCCCAGGAAGAAAAGTCTGTGCCTTGGGAGAAGGGAAAGATCTGCTGCATCCATCTGCAGTGCCTCTCTCAGGAGCCTGGCAGCAGTGGGAGGTGGTGGCTGAAGCACCAAGAGCTCTCCCTGCACAACTCCTGTGCTCAGGGCTCGGGGACATCCCCACCCCAGGGACCTGAGCAGGGACCAGTGTCCCCCCGGGCCACAGGCTGTGTGTGAGGCCACCAGCTGGCCCTGGCTGACACAAGGTCCCCAGGGCTAAGGGACGTCCCCACCCCAGGGCTCCTGAGCAGGGACTGATGTCCCCTGGTCACAGGCTGTGTGTGAGAGCTTCCACCATGCACAGCCAAGGCCACCAGCTGGCCCTGGCTGACACAAGGTCCCCAGGACTTGGGAATGTCCCCACCCCAGGGACTGAGCAGGGACTGATGTCCCCTGGTCACAGGCTGTGTGTGAGAGCTTCCACCACGCACAGCCAAGGCCACCAGCTGGCCCTGGCTGACACAAAGTCCCCAGCACTCTGGCCACCAAGCCTCACAGCTCCTGCCATTTGTTACAGCTCAGAGTTTTGGGAAGAAAAAGTATGAATCAACAGCATAGCAGAAAAGTATCATCATCCTTTCACAATGAACCCAGATCTGAGGCCAAAATTCACAGATCAAACACTCCTGTCCAACACTGTGATATGCATCATCTCTGAGCCAAAGCAGTGCAAGATTTATTAAGTAAAAAAAGTCCTGAAGAACTAAAAAAGGCAGTTATTGCACTGATCAACACATTTTCATACACTTCTCTCATCTGACAGCAATAGCCACAGCACAGGACAGCACTGCCTGAAGAACTCAGACTGAAGACCTGCCCAGGGAGAGCTCACACAGCATTTCCAAGGCCTCCATCTGCCACCTTTGCCAAACCCCTGTCACCCATTGCACAGGGCTGCTGCCATCCAGTGCACTCCTATCCCTACCTCTCCTCCTGCTGATGAACTAAAGCCCATAAATATTCCGTAAAGCACATAAATCCAAGGATAAGTGACTTGATAAATCCAGATCTTGGATGCTGATCAGTGGCTCCTAAACTCCCTGCCAGAAAGCCCCAGGGATTGCAAACAAGGCCCTTCCTTGGGCATGAACCCCTCCTGGCAGACACTGCACTCACTCCAGGCATTCCAGCAGCACAGGGATTCACACAGGCTGTGGCTACAGCACTTTCCCACCAGGATTTCAAAATTCTGACTGTGTTTCAGCACCTCACACAAGGCCAATGTTGTATTTTGTCTGCTGTTCATGTCTCACTCCAGTCACCAGGAACCAACACTTGTGTCTAACGCAGTTTTAAGAAAAAATAATTTGCTTAAAAAAATATTGTCCCCGTTATATAAAATACTTATAATGGAATATTTCCTTTACATAGCTCATTAACTGGCTTATCATTGTTCCCCCTAATTTCTTTTCTAATGTTCCTATTGTTCAAGCAGTTGCGTAAAATTTGGCCTCAGTCCCAGAAAGTCAAAGAACACCCCAGGACTATTCACAAGGAGCTCTGCAGTCCTGTGGAAGCCTTGAGCAACTGGGACTTCAGAGCTTTGAAAAATCACCCTTTCAAAGGCAAGGCAGTGTTTTGGTGCTTATCTGTAACACACAGTTTGCTCCCTTGGTGGGATCATCAATCTCCGTGGAGCACAGGCACGTTTAGGGTGCTGCCACAAGCTCCATGCCTGCCCTGCAGCTTCTCTCCAGCAGGAGTGAAATTCCCATTTTCTCAGTTTTAGCGTGGCCCTTTGAATAGTATCAGTTCATCAGTGATTAGTGTACAATGGATGGACTTCTGATCTTGATCAACTCCTCCCTTAGCAAGTATTGATGTGAGACTGAAAAGGGACAAACCTTACGAAGGAGAAAACAGAAGAATCACTGATTTCTTTGCAGCATCTTTCTGCAGAACAAACAACTCTGACTTGCAGGTTGTTCTGTTATATTCTATATGCTACCCAACATCCTCATTTTGTTTGAATTCATCAAAACAACAGCCCTCCATTTAGGAGTGCCCTCCTCACAGGAAGACAGCACGCAGATTTGGAATTCCAAATACATTTCCAGTTCTGACATTTCAATGTGAAAAACATTTACACTTGGCAAAGGATACCCTGTCGTTATCAGAAAACACAAGCCTCAGAAATCCATTACTTGAGACAATACCACAATGCTACTAAAACCATCAGCATCTAAATCATTCCTGTTTGATTCGTGCTGGATTTATTTCATTACAATTAACAAAACACCAGCCCCATGGTAACCACAGAGTGATAAAATACATCTTTCTTTCATGCAGTTTAAATGACTACACCTGCCTGTTACAGCCCCTGCTGTAATCCAGGGCCACAGAGCCCAGTGGGAGCAGCGTGCTGGGGGAGAGCTGCACTCCTGGATGGAGCTGCACAGCCCAAAGCTGGGGCACAGCAGGACCCCACAGGTCCCCAAGGGCCACACCAGGACCTGGGCACTGCACAGCCCTCCTGCCCTTCAGAGCAGCCACCAGGAGGGCAAAGAGCCCAGACAAAGAGCACATTTAACTCTTTTCTCTAAGTGTTCCTCTACCTCAGCACTTGGAGAGGGGGAGATCCCTGTAACCTTTATTTCCCAGAAAACACAGAAAAACACTCTGAAGTGCTCTTTAGCAAGGGGCAGGTTGGCATGAGAACACTGGTCAGACAAGAGGGACCCTCCATCATCTCCAGGCAGCACCTGTCACTCCAGCTGAGCTTTCACTGCATCACTGCTGCTGCTCTCACCTCTTTGTGCAGCCCAAACGCTGGGGATGGAGGCAAAGCAGGAGAAGCTGCAGGGTCTGAGGGCCCCAAGGCTCCCTGGGCATCTCCAGCTGGCCCTGCCCTGGGCAGGGTCACACCTGAGGGTCAGCCAAGCTCAGTGTGAGAGCTGGGCAAGCTGCCCTAGCAGCACAGCTGGCAGTGAGACACTCCAGCATCAGGTGTGACAATGGGTGAGCTCTGAGTGAGCCCAGAGCCCTGGGAGTGACCAAGGAACGAGCAGGAGGAGAACAGCTCCCTGATCACAGGGAAGAGAAAACTGTCGTCATCATTTACATCCTGAGGAGCTGAGATAAAACCAGTCCAGTGCTCCTCTTAACAGCTTAATACACATCAAACAGAAAATAAACTGATTTGCTGCCTTGATCGATCTGCCAGTGCCAGCTCAGGCAGGAAGACCCAGAGAGCACAGAGGGGAAAGGCCAGGGGAGGGAAGGGCTTTATTGGTCTCTAACACAGGTGTGGAGTCAAACAGAAATACAGAGATATTCTGCAAGGGCAGCAACGACCCTTCCTGCCTGCCCAAGGGCTCTGCCAGCCAGCAAATTGCTGTTTACTGACAAATATTTACTGTGTGCTCCCACTTATCCAAGTAAATGGAGACAGGCAGCAAAGCTTGATGCTGTAAAACAAAGACATTTACTGTGTGATGCCCTCTGTTCCTCCGAGCTCATCTCTCTGTTCCAAAGTCTCCTGAGGCTTTCATTCACAGTTCAACATTTCCCTCTGTGAAAGGGAACCCTCATGACGACTTTTAAAAGCTCTTTGTGAGCCAAAATGACTTCAGGAAAATTGGTTTCTGTTAACATATTTCAATTAGATTGCTCTGTTAATAACCAACAATGAAGCCAAGCACTACTTGACTCTTAGCATTTGCAGAACAAGGAGGAAGAGGCAGGTATTAGGGGTTTGAGGGGTGGAAAATGAAGAAATGTCACTCCTAGCTCAGCTGGTGACCTTCAGCTACTTCCTCTGATTATCTCCCACTTGTAAAAACACAGGAAACCTTTTTATTCCTGGTAATGCAGACCTGCATTATTCTCTTATTTCTGTTATCAACAAGATAAGCTCTCCTGCTTTTAGACACATAGAAAAACCCAATTATTCTGCATTTGTTTTCAATGACTTTTTCACCTTTCCTCCAGAATCTGGGGCCACAGCTCCTTACAGCAATACTCCTTAGAACAATACTGGGGCCATATCAATTTTGGGACCTCTGTAAATAAGATTTCCAGCAGATGGGAAGGTGCTGCAGTGGAAGGGACTCCCCAAACAGACTCACTCCTGGCTCCCCAGACATTCCACTCCCTGTTTGTGTCCCAACAGGAACATTTACACCAGCAATCCCTGATGAAGGCATGACAAACTATTACAATATATTATAATGTATTTCAGCTCCATCCCTCTGAACACCAGGGACACGGTGGGGAAGGAATCCCTGAGCCCAGCAGCCCCTGGGCAGGATGCCTGCCCTGCCCTGCCCCTGGCACAGCTGGCAACAGAAGAAACACGTGGGTCTCAGAGCAGCAGTTGCATCTCTAGGTAGGACTGACTAAAAGCTCTGCTCTTTTTTATTTACTTATTTTTATAGGTTTCTAAAGACAATCAAGGATTGGTGAAAAGGGTCAACACCCCTGAAGGTTTACAGGACAAAGACATGGTCAATCATTTTTTTTCCACCCCAGGGAAAGGAATGAAAAACAATTCTACAAGTGCAAAACAATTTCGGTTGGTTAAGAAAAATAAAGACCATATTTACAGAAAAAGCATGGGAAACTACAGTTACAGGGTCCTGTAAAACCCGGGCAACAGTTCCCTGTCTGCTCTCACCCAGCACAGAGCACAAGGGGCTCCCTCACCAACCTGCTTGTGGAGGCAGAGGACAGAGAGAACTCGGGAGAGGCTGATCTCTGGCATTCCTTCAAGCCATGAGATTCACTTCTGTGGCCATCAGGGATTTCTGACTGGAGTGCCTGGGCTTTTCCAGGGACAACAGCTGCTGTGTGATGCTCTTCCCCAGGTTCTACCGAGAGGAAAGGCAGAGATTAGAAAGAATGATAATGCAAAATACTGTTGTTTAGAGTTCTGCAGCCTAGAGAGAGATTTTTAAGAAAATATTAAGTTATAAACATTTAAATAGCAAATCTCATTCCCACATACTTGTTTTCCAAAACTTGGGACAGTTTCAAGCATTCAATTTCTTTTCGTGTATATTTAAAAAAAGAAACCAACCAACAACTCCCTGAGAACCAGAAACGTTTCACTGTTGAGTTTCAAACACGAGGAGAGAAATAAAGGGTGAGATGTGTTACACACATGAGATGGAGCTTTCTTTCAGAAATCAGCAAGCACTTAATGAGTGCTGTTGGCTGCTCGTGCTACCAATTCCCCCCAGCCCCTGCATCAGACAGATTGAGCTTTAAAGTTTCACAGATGAAGTTAACAGGCTTATTTTCACTTGTGATTTACTTCCTTATGCAGTTAAGACAAGGTAAATGTACTGACATTTCCATTTCAACGGGAAAAATTACTAGAAAACACAACAGACAAGACCTGAAAACCATTCTGTTGGTTTTGTGTCAAGAGCTTTGTTCAATGAAAAGATGAACACTTCTCTGGAAAGACACCTCCTGCCCCTCCAAAGAGAACACAGATACAGGTTAAAATGTCTGGTATGAAAAGATAGACTGCCCTTATACCCACAAATATTTACAAGTGAGTTACTTAACTAAAACTGCTCAGGACATGAAGCCCTGCCCAGACCCCTGTCACTGATAACTCTGTGACAGTCACAGACATGTCCTGTCCCCATCTCAGGGCCCAAGCCACCTTCCTGCTCAAACCACTCCAACTTTTCTACCCCTCCAGCACTGGTTTGGACAGAACTGGCCAAGCAGAACTTTAATTAGAGTGAGGAGGGGCTTCACAATCCTTGGATGCAGCTCAGCTTGCCCTTTCTCTCCTGCTAACAGGCATAATTAAATATCAGGGCCATATTTTTGTCTGTTGAAAACAACCAGCACATCCCAGTGAGTCAGTTGTCCAACTAATGAAACACAACTCTGAAATTAGCAGGGTAAAAATAGCAAAGGCCTGTGCAATAATGCAGCCCAGCACGGCCAATATTTATCCAATCAAATTATTTAGCACCAATATAGATCAAATCCTTATGGTGCCTTCCCCTCAGGCAAAGCATAGCCCCATGTTTAAAAGTTATAAAGACTGGAAAACAGACATTTTAGGCCTAAAGATGAAAAGCAGGATGATGTAAACCAGGAACAGATGATTAAAATGTCACCACAGAGCGAGGTTAAATTACATCAACCAACAGTACAGGAGAGGGCAATGGGAGAGATGGAGGGGGAAATTAAAATAAACAAACAAACCAACAATACCCCAACCAAACCAAAGATTTGTTTTAATTCTGTGCAATTCCACCACTTGCACAGGAACCCAGAGGAAGTGGGTGAGGAATGCAGGGAAGCCTTGGCTCTCCCAGCTGTTACCACCAGCCCATTACTGGCTCCTTCCTTTCCCAGGCTGTAATTCCCAGTTTGATACAAAGGCAATTGCTGTTAACAAGGAACCCTGAGCAAACAGCCTTTAGGCATCTGCTCCTTCCCCTCTAAATCACCTTTGTGTTCTTCCAGTTGTTTACAAACAGCCAGCAGAGCGCAGATGTTTTGCATAAAACTCCAAACTGAAATTCCAAGGATTACTGGAAGCTCAGTGAACCAAGTGTAATGGAAATGGTTCAGGTTTGCCAGAACCAAAGGAGGTGCTGCTGCCACATTCTGAACACGATGCAGGATCACACACCTGACCCAAGTTATTTTCTACCTGGTCACTCTTTTGGAAAAGCTCCATGGTTTTACTTCAGCTCTTCTCAGAGCCTGCAGGGCAGCACACACAGAACAGCTCACAGAGGAGACAAACTGCAAAATCCACAGCAGCCCATCCCTCCCTTCCAGAGCTGCAAACCAAGGCTGTGACCCCAATATTTAATAACACACTGCCTCTGCCTGCTTCTGCTGCAGAGGAGGAACATCTTAGAATCTTTTATCTTTGAGATTCCTTAACTTCTGCTCTTCACACAGAAAGGATTATGCACTGCAATGTGTGCAGGAACCATTAAGGATAAAATTCGTACTGTTACACTGGTTTTTGAATTTCTTTTTATTTCTTGAGAGCTCTGCTGGAAGAGGCAGCACTGGAGAGAGCCACGGATGAACTCAGCTGAGAGCAGAGGGATTTGTGAGAGCTGGGGCAAACTGCACTGCCATGTTCTCCCAAGTGCACAGACAGCAGCACATCCCACTTTGGCCCGAGGGATCCTCGCCAGAACTCAGCCTCTTAAATAGATTAGAAATCCACAAGTTCCATCAGGCTGAGGAATGTTCTAAACCCCACATTCAGGGAGAGATGCTCCCTGCCAGAGCAGCACAAAGCACAACCCAAAGGGGAGCCCAGGAGCCCAAAGGGGGNAGCCCAAAGGGGGGCACTCAGGGCACACCTGGGAGGTGTCTGGGGCTGTGGGGAGGAGGAGGGAGAACCAACAGGCTGGAGGCTTTTCCCTCCTCCTGACAAGTGAGGAACTGCAGCCATGCAGCCCCACTTCTCCCTGAGCTCAAGGACAGAAAAACAAACCTCAGCAAGGCAGAGAGGCAGCACCCTGCATGAACAGCCTGAAACAAGCCCAAGGATTTCACTGCTCCAGTCTCAGGATAAATAATTCCTGACCCCAATCCCCACAAACACTCCTGCAGCTCCCAATTACCAGCCCTGTCCCACAGTGATGATGCTGGAAGGCTGAAAGGCAGCAAGCAGCACCCACCTCCACCTTCATTCCAGAGAGGGCCTGTGGCACCCTCAGCAAACCTGAACCACAACTGATACCCCTTTCCAAGCACCTGGAATGTGCTCCAGATAAAGCACATCCACACACAAATCAAACCAAGAGATTTATTATGGGTCATGCTGATGTTCCACACTGAAATCAACAGCAGTCAATCATTTTAGGGTGTGTTTGATTTTTATGCTGGTTGGGCTTTTTCCCTCTTAAAGGTTCTAGAAGAACAATAACAGATGAAAGACCATTTCTTTGAGAATCCCAAAGAAATCCACACTTCTTAGTGTGGACAATACCAAATGTCACTGACCTGTGGCTGCTGGCAGCTCTTTGACAGTGACTTCCTCTTTGTTTTGAGCACTCTCTGCTTTCCTCTCCCCTGTTTTCTTCCACCGTTTATTTACTTGATCCACCAAGAACTTGAATTCACTTCTGTGTCTCTTTCCTGAAAGGTAACAGAGCATCACTGACCACCCCCACACACCCAGGGATGGCACAGACACTGAAAGGACATGAACAGAAATGGTCACAGAAAACTGAATTAAAAGCATTTTTGTTACAGCAGATGAAAACCAGCCCAGCACTGTGATATAATGTTCCACATCCTATTAATGATCCAGATCTGTCTGTGCTTTTACAGAGCTGCCCACAGCCCTGGCACAGATGAACCCCATGCTCTGTGTCATGGCCATGACACTGCTGGGACTCAGAGCCTTTAAGGAAGTTAATAATGCAAACACTCCCTGCACTTTCAATCACTTGGTACGTTTTAAGCACTCCTCTGGTGCTCAGCCAAAGCAATGGAATTGTTTAACCTCAGGACTCCAAATGCTTTGCTCAGAGGCTGGGAAAGCACCCAGTGTCCTCAGCAGGATCTGTGGATCCCCTAACCCTGCCCAGGCAGGGGGGGAACCCACAGACAGGAGGGGACAGCCAGGGGGGGTCAGGCTCTGCTCCCAGGGAACAGGGACAGGACAGGGAACAGGCTCAGGCTGTGCCTGGGATGGGTCAGGACAGACATCAGCAGGAATTTCTTCTCAGAAAGGACTGTCAGGCACTGTGTCACCTCCCTGAGGAGCCCATTCCAATGAGTGACCACCCTTTCAGTGGAGAAACCCTTTGATGCCTTCTATGAAAAAACAACACCAAGTTCTGCCCCACAGAAGGAACAGATTTGACACCAACTCCCTTTCCCTGAGCAGCTGAAAACACCACATAAGGCCAAAAGCTCTGTTAATAAAAAGCAAGTTGTGTCCCAGATGTCGTGTCTGAGTCGCTGCACTCTCATTACAGAATTCCTCTGGCACTTCAGTTTTTCCAGCATTTCTATCTTTTGTTGTTCTGGCTCATGGCAGAACTACAAAGCTTTTTGCAAAGCAATGTCCTGGCACACCAAGCACTGCTCAAATACACTGTAAATCAGAGTGGTGCTGAAACAACACCCCAAGCACATCCCACCAAACTGCAGCAACACAAACCAGCCCCAGACAGAAAGGGAAATGTCTGGAACACAAGACAGAGCAGCAGACCTCCAAAGAACATGGCAAATTACAAGATTTAGAAGCAGAAAAGGCAACAGAATCAATTTTATTTCCCAGATGTATTTCCTTTTCTGCAGATTTTTTAACTCTTTAAATAGAGACCATGGGAAAAGCAGAGAGGGCTGAGGTGTCCCCAAGTCCTGTGGAGCAGAAGGAAGTGACAGTGGCTGGAAGTGCCAGGCAGAGCTCCCAGCCAGCTCCCACCCTCAGCTTCATCAAGCCAAAGCATTAATTGCTGTTTCATACACAGCAGAAAAATGCCAACAGTGCAATGTGCATTTGCCAAGAGCCTGGGAAAGTGCAAAGAAGCAGAAAAAAAAAGCATTTTCTCCCAAACAGTTTGTCCTGCCTCTCCCCAAGGCTGCTCACAGCCCCAGTGGTTTTTTCATGTGGAAAAGCAGAACAAAAGTACATGGTGAGGGTTTTTATTCAGAATTTACACCAGAGTTCATTCATTCATTCAGATGGGAATTAGGGTCTGGAGTGCAAATGCTGTAAAATAGAAGTGAAAAAGACACTTATTGTGTAATAAAGCTTTGTAAAGTCCATCTGTGGTACAGTGGAATATTGGCATTTGATAAGAGATCTTTAATCTCAAACTGCTCTTGAATTCTATCATACAGCTCTCTTTTCATGCTTTTGATCTCTTCCTTATTGCTTTTATGAAAAATAATTACCTGACACAAGTTAACATTTGCCTCTTTGGTCAGTATTTTTTATTAATTTTAAAACCATACCTTCCCATTAAAATACTTTTCTATCTTCCCATTTTTCCTATTTTTTTCAGACTTTTCAATTTTCAGTTAAGCTGCTTGAGACTATCAGGATCTCCAAGTGATTAGTTTTGTAGCCATGCCCTTTTAGCAATCTGAACTCAACGAAATACCCATCTTTGATAAATTAAGACAGTATTTAATATATTTTTGTTCCAAATGTGTACAATAGGCCAAGGAAATAAAGCCAGGAGAGAAAGGCCAGTCCCTGGTGGGCTCAGGAAAGCCTCTCAGAGCAGCTCTGCTGCAGAGGGCTCCCAGTGACACCTGCACATCCCTCACCCTGCTCTGCTGCTTTCCTGGCCAGCAAACACGGCAGGACACTAAGAAAGAACAAAGTGCATAAATAGAGATGCCTTTGGAGGCAATCAGTGAGTGTATTTCAGCTCAAAGGAAAAGAAAGTGAATTTAAAAGCAGAATGAGGTGGAATTTGCATGTTACTCACGGTACTCAGCATGGATCTCATCTATTTCTTCCTCTGTCTGGTCCTTTGTGAAGGTCAAGCTCTACAGCAATCACAGAAATGTTTTTAACATAAATAAAAAGATGATAAAGCTGCAAACTTTGAAATTAGAGACTTAAAACTGGAAGAAGCAACTGTCTGTTTTTCCCCCCCAGCTTTCAGAACCTCATCCCATTAATTCACATTTACACAACACCTCCTCAGTGTCCTGCCCTGCTTCCACCCAGCCACCAGGACCAAGGCAGCCCCTGTTAACAGCCAGCACATGTGGGCCATAAAATATCCATAAAATATCCCCACATTGTGCAACAAGCAGGCTCCAAGAGTCACCAGAGTATCAAATGTCATGGGAAAAGAACAGGCACTACTGCCCATAGGAAGCATGGAATTTGCTAGCTAAATCCTAGAGAATTCTAGGAAGCAAAATATTCCCCACACTGCCATGGAGGGTCAAAACCCCCCAGTGTGGCCAAGGGGAACATTACTCAGGAATTTTTGTTGCAGTCAAAAACTGCTCCTGCTTCAAGGGTTTGGGCACAAAGCTCAGCAGGGCACCCAGGAGTGCCCATGACAAAGGTGTGGTGTGAGACAGTCAGGGTCACTGCTGGATGCTGGATGTGAATTCTCACACCCAACCCAGCAATTCCCACAATAAAACAACAGCAGACACTTCCAGTGCCCACTGTGCAGCTCCTGCTGGCCAGCCCTCAGTGAGAACCCAGATCAGCCACTCACATTTTCACCAGGTTTATTACACTCCAGCTGAGCCCGAATCTTCTCATTCTTTTCCAGCTCTTTAACAACCTCTGCAACTGTTTGGAAATACAAGAAAGGGACTGCTGAAACAGGAGCTGGGTAATAAAAAGCTGTAAAACACAGATTGAAACTACCAGGAATTTAAAACACAAACAGCATCAGCCCTCCAAGAGGGAAAGCTCAGGCTCCAATCCCAGTGCAGCCTGTCCAAACCCCAGTGAACCTCCCTCCTGCACACACCGTGTTTGTGGCACACAGAGAGACTTTCCATTTTACACTGCATGTTTCAATGGAAGACACAATAATTGCATCTGCTGTTTATCTTGCTGTGCCCCCCAAGCCACCTTCCAGGGCAACAGAACCACGTGCAGGCTCAAGGCCAAAGCCCACAGAGGAATTACAACCTCCTTCAGCAATTGCCAGACACATCCAAAGCCTATAAACAACATAACTGTTTCTTAACATTTAACATAGCCACGGCTATGCAGAGCTCTGCACAGTTTACTTTGACATTTACTTTTACAAATCTGTTTCTGCATTTCATCATCTCCACAGCACTGCCTGTGCTGTGGGCAGTTATTAAAACAAACAATTTCACCAGACAGCGAAGCAGCCAGAACAAAAGCTTATTAAGCTGTGAAAGAAGAAAACCTGTTCCAAACTGGTTTAAGCACACTCCAGGAATTTGGCACCTGTGCTTCCTCAGCAGCTCAGCTATTCATGTTACACAGTGACCTCAGGCTCCCTGCTACCATCCAAAATGCACGCCTGCATCTTAAGTGTGAGCTTAATAATTCACCCTTGGGGCACAGGGTTTGAACAGAGGAAGGGTTTTGCATGATTTAGGGGAGAGCAGCACATGCCCCACACCCTGGAACTCCTCCTTCACTCTGGATGAACGAGGCAGAGACTCAGGGCCACTCCATCACCAGCACTGAGTGAAGGCTCACCCCAAGCACCCCCAGCAGGTCAGAGAATTATTCTGCATTGACCTTGATTCACACAAGATAAACTCTTCCAGCTCCAGTTCTCCCAGCACTCAAACCAGTGTCACTCCTACCCCGAGAGGTACCAGAAGGGGAAATTCAGGCTGAGGGTCTGTGATGGCAGCAAAATCACCCCAGCTCCTCCCTTACCTGATTTGGGGTTGAGGGAATCACACTGAGCATTGTACATGTGCACAAACTCCTGGTGTCTCTTGATGAGCTGCTGCCGGCTGCCAGAGGTGGAGAGACCGTGCTCCTTGAGCTTCCTCCTCAGATCCCGATCCGACAGCAGGTTATAGACAACCTTGGACATCAGCTTCCTCCTGTGAGCAGAGCTGCCACAGGGAAAGCAAGAGAGGTTTTGGTTATTTCATCCTCCTATAGGTTATAGANTTCATCCTCCTATAGGTTATAGACAACCTTGGACATCATAAACAACCTTGGACATCAGCTTCCTCCTGTGAGCAGAGCTGCCACGGGAATCAAGAGAGATTTTGGTTAATTCATCCTCCCATGAGAATCAAAGCATTCACAGTTACTCAGGGCTCCTTCACCCACTCAGGATAACACACACATGAAATTTGGGTTTGCCACCCCAGTACTGGCCATGTCTTACCTGGATCAGTTGGAGGAATATTGAAAGCATTAAAATGTCAAGCCAAAACTTGATTTAGGAGATTTTTCGGCTTTCTGGGGAAAATGTCTTTGAGAAAGATAGTCATGGACCTGAAGGCAGCAGTTCCCAGCTAACAAAAGGGTGGTTTGGTGATACAGACAGACATTAAAGATAATTAACAGTGCTCTCAGAGGAGTAACATCTAAAGCCAAAATTTACTGCTTTCCACAGCTCTCTGTCAGGACTCAACATTCCTGGCACAGCTGGAGAAAACATCTTAATTACAGGAAACCGCCAGAGAAAACTCAAGTCCTAGCACAACTTTTGTCACCTAAAATTAGCAGAACATTTCCTCCTGTCAAATTAGCTCAGGCTTGCCTACACCTCCTGGGGAGATACTCTCAAACCAGGAAAAACAAAGTGGCCAAAACCCATCTACTGCCTCACTCATCTTCTGTGACTGAAAAAATTCACAGAGGAACAGCATTTAATTAGACATTTTTCTTTCTGCAGCAAAATAAAGCTCAGCTGCCCTACTCTGGATTAGAGAGCAGTTAACAGCTTTCCACTGTGAAAACAGATTTATTTGAAAACTATTCCAGCACTTTCAACTTATCACATTGAAAATTTCAAGGTTAAAAAGAAGAGTCTTATGCAAAAACTGTCATTAATCCATTTACTCTCATCCAGCCCTGTAGCATGGCTGGCAAAAAGAAGATGGATTACCACAATACACTCTCTCCAGGGAAACTTTTTTCAGATTATTTTGGGAAATATAAAAAAATTTCACTGAATAATTAAATCTTTTGAAAGTCCTACAGAAGCTTGGTGTGTAGGGATGTGCTGCTGCTGGAAACAACCACCAGTGGCACAAAGCAGACACTGCCCAGAGCCAGCATTCCCCCAAAACTGCCAGTCCCCAAGGGCAGGGTCTGTGTGACACCTGCTGAAGGCCTGGGAAGTCTGGAGATTAAATAAGCAGAATTTAAAATCCTGTTAGGGACATGGGCATGACACCAAGGACAGATCTGGCTTATTTCTCCAATTATTAAGAACAGAGAAAGCACTGAAACGCTCCAAATGGAAATGAAATGCAACATCAGATTTCAATATTCATTTACCATTTTTTCATCTTGGAAGTCCTTTAGCTTCCAGACTGCACTCTAAGCATGACTGGGCAAAACAAGAGCTTTAACATAAAATTACTTTCTCATTCAAAGTCCAGGGGAATTGGGAAAACAAGCACTGAAGTACAAATCCTCCCAGCTCTCCAGTCTGATCAGTCAGGAATAACAACAGCCTGAATTTCTGCTGTAAGTAAAACAAACTGAAACTCCACTTCTGATGTGAACGTGGCGACCGTGACCAATGCTGGGGCAGGGGCACAAAGCCAAAGGAATGAATTCATCTTATGGAAATGGAGCTCTTCAGGAAACTTCAACAGCCCCACAGAGGGCAGAGAAAGGAGCAATTTTTATTCTTTACCTTGACAGCTATTGAAGAAAATGTCTCTTGGCACACCTGAACCAAGGGAAGCAATTCATTCACCAAATGAAAAATGGGAATCAGTGTTACCTGAAGGGAATTTTAATGCCAGGGAGCAGAAAGGTGACAAGAACAGCACATAGACCAAGCTCTCCTCCCAGTGCTGAATTTTTTAAAGCATTGGCCACTGTCTTCTTGCCATTAAAACCCAAAGAGTAACTGAGCTGGCAATCCACACACTTTCCCAAGAGGGGACAACTCCCAGAGTGATTTCAGAGTGCTCCACACAGCAAGGAAGGCAGGAACAAACACAAAGCACTGCTGTTACAGCCCAGCAACAACCAGGGCTGGGCTCAGCAGGGCACAGCCCAGCCACCAGCCCTTGGAAGGTCCCAGAGCTGCCCTTACCTTCGCAGGCTGTCCTTCTTCTCCTCCCTGCTCAAGCAGCTGTCCAGGTGTTTGTTTATGAACTGCTCCAGAACAGCCACCTCGCACACGGGACACTCCACTGGAACAAGGGACAGGGAATTCACCAGGCTGGACACAGCAGCAAAGAGGGAGAGCTTCCCTCTGAGAAACCAACAGCTGGGGCAGGGACACAGCACAGCAGAACTGAGCTGTCACTGTCCTGGAAGGGGCATTTCAGTTCTCAGGAACAAACAACACCAAACCCCCTCACTGCAGGTGGGTCACCAATACTGTCTGACCAACTACCCTGCATTTGTGGAAATGATTTCCCATGTGATGCGTGCTCAGAGATTCAAAAACATCATAAAATGGGAATCAAGTGAAAGTTTTAATTGCTGAAAAATAAACGAGCATTAAAATTTCATGTCAGTTTTGAATGACCAACACAGGCAGGTCTGATGTGTAAAACATCATAAAATGGGAATCAAGTGAAAGTTTTAATTGCTGAAAAATAAACGAGCATTAAAATTTCATGTGAGTTTTGAATGACCAACACAGGCAGGTCTGATGTATAAAACCATGACAGGTTTCCCACAGCTCCTTTCCTGCCTGTGGAACCTCTTGGAGCAGGATTCATCCAGCTAATGAATACATATAAACCTCAGAGTTCCAGATGAATAAATCATTGAACAAAAGAACTGATAAATTTGAACTAATGAGAACCAGAGGTGTACTCCTACATGGTGTTTTATTTTAATTTAGGCTTTTAGCTGGGTCAATAGGATGGCTGCCAGCACGTCAGAACTAAGAGGATTCTGTCATTTTATTGTGGTTGATTAGTACAAATGGGCATTTTCACGCTTCAAAGTAAATTCACCTGAACTCTGGAATTACAGAAGAACAAAGCAGATGACTCTTCTGGAGAGTGTGTGAACAGAAATATTAACAGAACTGCTGCCATGCTCATTTTGAGTTCAGGCTCAGCCCTCAAATAACAAAAACATTATAAAATAACCTGCATCTGGTTACTCAAGGATACCAGAGCAGAATAAATGCCAGTGCCTGTCTAGTCATTAGGGGGAATGAGAAATTACTTCATTTTTACTAAGTCTGTTGCACAACTATTGTTTTTTAGTGCTGTTACTCAAAGCAAAGGAATCCATAAGCCCTGAATTCCACTGAATTCCCTGGCAGCAGCTCAAGCTGCCTGGTGAGGAGCACACTTGGAGCAGAGCTGTCCCACACGAGCAGGGATGGGAGGGGAGCACGAGGCAGCTGGAGGGGAAGGAGCTGGATGTGCCAGAGGGATCAGAACCACTGGAGAAATGGGGGGAGTACCACGAACTGAGGGGCCTCTAACCCTTCCAGCCAGCCCCACGTGGGGGAGAGAGCAGGACATCACCAGAAATCAAACACCTCACCTTTCCTCACTCCTTTCTCCACAGATGTAGAAGGCTTTTCAGGACTTTCAGTGCCCCCAGGAATCTCCTGTGGTTCCACTTTGATGTCTTCACCACCAGCCTCTGCAGAAGTGCTGTGAAGGTCCTGGTCTTGCTCAGTTTTGAAACTCTTCAGCTGAGTCCATGCCAGGCCAGCTGCCTTGGTGGAGGTGCAGACTTTGTCCCTCCTTAGGAAGCTGTCAATCCCTGGCGAGCCTTTAGGATCTGGCTGGGAGCCAGGACTCCTGTGGCTCTGGGCAGGGCGATGCTGGCCACGGGCCAGGGATGGGACTGGGGGAGCATCCAACACCAACTGCAGCAGCTGCTGTCTGCAAGCATCCAGGAGAAAACACAGCTAGCACAGAGTGTGCTAAGGTGATGCAGAAACCAACAGATTTTATCCAAATAATCTCTTCAGTAGAGGGCAATGAAATCAATTCTTTACACTTCACACAAAACTTTATAAATCATTTTTGAAGCTATTGGCCTCACTGCCATTGATAAGAGGACCCTTCATTAAGGACAGCCAGCACTGCTCCTCATCCTTCTCTCCTGGCCTGGCCAGAGCCATGGATTGTGCCCCAGAGCAGCCAGGTGAGGGGACAGGAAGCTGCTCATGGCACTGTCCCCTGAGCCCCTGCCCTGCTGGGGTCGGGGTGTGCCCCTCACCAGGGCACTGCACAGCCACAGCCATGAAAGCCTGGCCAGAGCTGCTCCTCTCCATCTCAAACAGAGCATCCATGGCTGTAAGGAAGCACAGGACATCTCCACTCCCACTGGGAGACAGGAGCTGCATCCCAAACATCCCCCTGAGCACACCCACGACAGCCCATCCTGCAAACCCCAAACGCTGAGCAGAGCACAGATGGGATCAGCCCTCAGTCTGGCTGGAATGACTCCCATTCCCTGCACACCCTGACCTTGGAGCACAGCCTTCACTCTGCTAAGTGCCACCAACATTACCATTTCCTTCCCCTCCAGGCCTGACTTAAGAAATGGGTTTGCACTCTGTGAAACGCTGAGAAGATTTAAGGCCTAATTTTCATAAAGATCAAACTACCTGAGGCTCAAAGTCAAGTTAGAACAGACTTGATCCTTCAGACATGCTGAGCTCTTCAACCCCTGCACTGTGAATTTGTTCCTGAGGACACCCAGAGGGAAACAAAGCAGGTGGAGGAGAGGGGAGAGAGCAGATTTGTCCTGTCCCAACATCCCCAGGACACAACACAGCAGTGGAGTTATGATTTACTGACACCTGTCCCGTGTAACACCCTCTGGACAGCAGGGTCCCCTCAGCCCAGGGCGTGGGCAGCCCCAGGGGAGGGACCCAGCCCCAGGTGTCCGAGGCCTGGGCACCACACTGACCATTCCCCCCACACTGACCATTCCCTGAGCACTCTGTTCCCACACTGACCATTCCCCCCACACTGACCATTCCCTGTGCTCTCTGTCCCCACACTGACCATTCCCCCCACACTGACCATTCCCCCCACACTGACCATTCCCTGAGCACTCTGTCCCCACACTGACCATTCCCCCCACACTGACCATTCCC